>JALIGW010000008.1:26757500-26972605 GCA_023053685.1 Diadophis punctatus similis
TCCCAGTCTTAGAACCAACATCCTCCAATGTCTCCATAGGGCTCATCCAGGCATAGTCCGGATGAAAGCGCTTGCACGCAGCTATGCCTGGTGGCCTAGGATGGAGGAACAAATAGAAGACTGGGTTAATAAATGTAGGCCATGCCAGTTGTCTAGGCCAAGCCCTCCTGCTGCTCCTGTCTTAGAATGGGAATCTGCTAGAGCCCCTTGGTCTCATCTGCATATGGACCTGGCAGGCCCTTTCCATGGCCAAACCTTCCTAGTACTGGTAGATTCTTATTCCAAATGGGTGGAGTTGGCTCGAATGCCCTCCACCACTTCTGAGTCCATTATTTCAATCCTGGACCCTATTTTTGCCTCACATGGCCTTCCTGATGTACTAGTTACGGATAACGGACCACAGTTTACTTCCTCGGGGTTCGAGGCTTACCTGGCTCGGATGGGGGTGCGCCACGCTAAAACTGCCCCCGCTCACCCTGCTGCTAATGGATTGGCAGAAAGGGCCGTGAGGTCTGCCAAAGAGGCCCTAAGCCATTTGGGCACCTCCAACTGGCAGGCTAGTTTAACTACATACCTATTTGCCCAGCACACAACTCCATGTCAGACTACAGGCCTAAGCCCCGCTGAACTCTTAATGGGACGACGCTTAAGAACCATACTCGATCGTCTCCATCCCGGGTATGTGGACTTAAAACAACCCTGCAGGCAGACCACTCCTAGATCGTTACAACTGGGGGATCCTGTTTTCGCATTGAACCTAGGGATTGGGCCTAAGTGGGTCTCCGGACATATCTCTCAAGTAACAGGACCTTGTTCTTACAAGGTTCTGTTAGAGGATGGACGAACTTGGCGGCGGCACATAAACCAGCTTCGCCGCCGCGTACCTGATACCACCCAACCTTCTAGTATGTCACCTGCACCGACTCCAGGCAGCCTTCCGATCGCGCCCTCGCTCACCACGGTTTCACCAGCACCATCATCTGCTGGGATGGCTTCTCCAGCACCGGTCTCGCCTCTAGGGATGGCTTCGTCAGCACCGATCTCTCCTTTGGGGATAACGGATCCTGTCGACTCGGCAGAGGGCGAGAGCGGCGCTCAGTGGTCCCTCCCTTCTTTAACTCCAGGACCGGTTCTGAGAAGGTCTGGGCGGAGCCGGCAGAGCCCTGCCTATTTGAAGGACTATGTTTGTGCGATTTAAGGGGGGAGGGGTGTTGAATCCTGGCTTGAAGTCATGCCGGCTGATTGGCTGATTGGCTGATTAGTTGGCTCTCATTGGTCCCTCCATGGCAGCCTCCTATAAAGAGGAAGCTGTCAGCTCTATTCTGTGTGTTTTTCTGTTGAACTGCATTGTGTGAATAAACAGCAATTTTATACAAGCTGCCTTCCTGCATCTTCCTTCCAGCAAGCTAACTTCAGGTTTAACAGCCTTAACTGAACCAGATGCTGTAGACTCGACCATATGGTCAACGCTACAACAACTACTCCAGAAACACTACGATCCAGCACCTTCCAAGGTGGTCAGCCGGTACGAATTCTACCAGCGATTACAACAAGAAGAAGAAAATATCAACAACTACATAACAGCTTTAAGAAAAGCAGCAGTCCATTGCCAATTCCATGATTTGGATGATGTGCTACTGGACCAGGTCATTCAAGGGATCCAAGGTATCAGCCTACAAAAGAAACTCCTAGCTAAACCCAATTTAAATCTAAAAACTGCGCTAGAGGAGGCCAGGGCATCCGAGACATCTAATCAGGCTGCCGAGACGCTACGCTGAAAAACTACACCGACTATTAAGAAAGCAACTCCCGGAGTGTATGAGACCCAATGCCATGCTGAGACACAAGATAGTGAAGAGGAGGAAGTATTCCGGATGGACCGGCACCAGGGGGTTGAAGCACGAAGACCAGGGCCTTGCTACAGCTGTGGGGGTCAGCATCCCCGAATGTCCTGCCAGTTCCGTGACGCCGTGTGCCAAAAATGTGGGAAGATAGGCCACATCGCAGGAGTCTGCAAGGCACCACAATTTCCTACCAGGGGCACTGGGCGAAATTACCAGCCACACGAGCCAAGGTGAGAGGAAAGAGGCCCAAACCAATGAGTTACTGACTACTGTTCGCAATCTGGGGCTAATAACATCAGGGTGAACCAAGCGAGCACTCAGAAAAATTCAAAAATCATCATCACTGTGCTCGTGGAAGACTCCCCCTATGAAATGGAGATAGATACGGGCTTGTCAATATCCATCATGTCCTGGTCAGCAATGAAGAGGGCCATGCCTAACCTCACCCAGAGACAGTTAAAGACACAGCCACTACGAATTACCCACTATCAAGGAAACCAGATTCCAGTTTTGGGGTACTGAGAGGTAGCCGTGAAGTTCGGCGACCAGGAAGCAAGTCTGCCATTAACCGTCATCCACGACCAACTACCTAGCCTGCTGGGGCTCGACTGGTTCAGATTGCTGGGAATGGAGGTGACCAGAATCAATGAACTGCTACTAATGCAACAAATGCTGACTATGATGACCTGCTGCACAAATTCGAGGACATTTTCGACCAAAGTCTTGGCAAGTACGTGGGCACCTCGATTTCATTTAGTTTAGACCCCAAAATACCCCCAATTAGATTAAAACCTCGTAGGGTCCCCTTTGCGTTAAAACCAAAAATCGACCAAGAATTAGATTAGTTAATAAGTCAGGGCATTCTAGAGCCGGTCGATCATGCAAAGTGGGAAACCCCCATAGTAACGCCCATAAAAAGCTACTAGTCTGTTCACATATGCACAGACTATAAGTGCACATTCAATAAGGCCCTTCAACAGAGTGCATATCCAGTGCCCGTGGTCCAACATCTATTGCACACGCTTGGCCCGGGCGCCATTTTCACAAAACTAGACCTTGTGCAGGTATACCAGCAACTGCCTGTTGATTGCAAGACTGCAGAGGCCCAAATGATAGTTACACACCGCGGGGCATTTAAATGCAATAGGCTCCAATTCAGTGTCAGCATGGCCCCGGGCATTTTCCAGGGGATAATGGAACGAGTTCTAAGTAAGTTGCCAGGTGTCATCCCATACTTCAACAACATACTAATAACAGCCAAAGATAAAATGCAGCTAAGGGAGAGACTCAGAGAGGTGCTTACTAGGTTCAGAGCTGCAGGGTTAAGGGCTAAAGCCAGCAAGTGCCAGATTGGGGTACCGGAGGTAGAATTCCTGGGGTACTGGATCAATGGATCTGGATTACATCCCACCAAAGATAAAATTAGGGCAATCAGGGAAGCCCCAGTGCCCACCAATGGGACTGAACTACAAGCATTCCTGGGGTTATTGAATTTTTACAGTATTTTCCTGCAAAATAAAGCAACCATCACTGAGCCTCTACACAAGCTACTATCCAAAAAAGCCACCTGGGTCTTCGGTGTGGCACACGCAGTAAAAAACCTCATATCAGAAGAAAGTTTCTTAATACAATTTAGCGAGACTCTACCAGTGGTACTAGTTTGCGATGCTGGACAACCACAGCATCCCAACCTCAAAAGAGCTGCAGTGAAGTTCCACAAGGGACAGCTCAAGGGGAACAGCTCAGAGGGACAGCTTAGCAGTTTGACTGGTGGAGCAATGGAGACCCGATCCTCCAAAGTGATCAGACCCGGTGAGTGTGCAAAGCTACGTGTGCAAAGCTACCACAGTGAATCCAGCGAGGGCAAGAGGCAGAGAATCGCCATTTACAGAGAAACTGTAAATGAAACTAGCGTTTCCCAGTCTTGTGAGAGAAAAGCTCTTTGTTCTAAAAAGACCAGCTCTTTGTTTTAAAGAGACCATGAGGCCATCCCTCCATCAAGTTCCTTCCTGCACTCCTAGACAAACTTCCTGCTTCTCTCCAGGATACAGAGATATTCAACTCTCCAGGATACAGCAATACTTCCTGCTTCTCTCCAAGATACAGAGATATTCAACTCTCCAGGATACGGGAGAGTTGAATTCAGACCTTTCATTCAGACACCACAGTATAGTTTACTAACTGTTAATTGATGAAATTGATTGATAATAGATTAATATTAGATGAAATTGAATGATAGTTGACTGAATTGATAAACTATGAAACTATTGATAATTGATTGATAGATGAAAATGATAGATATTTGATTAAATTGATATATAATTGATATATAATTGATGAAACTGATTGATAATTGATGATTAATTGATCACTAGCTAGTCCATTAATCAGTTTGTTGTTTATTAATTAATTAGCAACTAGAGCCATGTGCAGACCATTTTAAACCATCTAAAACTGTCTGAACTTAAATCTCCACCCAAAAAAACCCCCCACCATTCTAAACTCCACCATCATAAACCTAACTGGATTTATTTCACTGTATTTATCGGACTGTATTGTATTTATTGTTACATACTTATTGGACTGAACTTACTATATCAAATACAAACTAATCAGCGACCATACCAGGGAAAAACTCCAAAAACCCACAAACAAAAGACCTGGGAAACAGCAGCAACCCAAACGACCCCAGCACATGCTATAAATGCAATGTTGCCATCAACAAACATGACACTTCCAAGAAATGCCATATATGCACCAAATTTGCCCACCACTCCTGCTTAAAAATAACCAAGCAAGTAGCCAACTTTCTTCAAGAAACTCCTTCGTTTTTCTATATATGCCCATCCTGCTCACCAAAACTGGACAACTTCATTGCTATGTCTGACAGGATCCATACGTTAAAAGCAACCACAAAGACTCAACAAACAACCATTGAAACCATTGAAACAAAATTAGAAGCACGACTACTGGCATGCCTAGAATCACAACTACAGGCATACCTAGAACCACGTTTTACATCTTTGGGGGAAAAAATCCAAGCACAGAAAAATGCAAATCCAACAAACCAAATACCTAGCACCACTCAACCACTACCTCAACCACAACCACAAGGACCTACCAACTCAACCACCGACATCTCCATTATAATCAAAGACACCATCGCACGCGAGCAAACACGTCATAATGCAATCCTATTTGGACTAGAAGATAACTACAAGTCTGACATCACCAAAATACGCAACATCAGCAGCAGCCATCATACACAAACCATTACCCCCAACGAAATCATTGAAGTTTCCAGAGATGGCCCTGAGCACAAGAATAACAACGGCTCGGTGACCAGTAAACAGAAATTCATCTACACTATAAACTCTATTGCCAGAAACAATACCAATCACAGCAAACTTAGATCTAGACTGGATCTATCTCTATTACAGTGCATCCGCTCCCGTGAACTCTGTGCGGAACTCAAAAGACGACTAGATCTAGGTGAAACAAACTTATACATAGATTACCGTGCCGAACGCATCAAAAACAAGACCCGCAATCCATCCCACAACATCCAACCCACCACCCCCCAACAACAAAACAACATCCCACAGACCACCAACCAAGACTAGGTAAGCACGCCCCTTACTTCCTCAATCCAATCCAATACTAATCTCAAATGCAAACTAATCAATGCAAGAAGTCTACTTAACAAAATGCCTGAATTCCTCCTCCTACTAAACACTGACTCCTTCGACATTATTTTTGTCTGTGAAACATGGCTAAACGCATCCCTCCCTGACTCCATCATCACAGCAAGAAACTACCTTGTCTTCCGGTCCGACTGTGAAACCCGCAGAGGAGGCAGAGTAGCTATATTCTACAAAAAGACACTAAACCTAAAAAATATCCAAGTTACACATGATCTCACCCTTCCTGAAACCATCATCTGCAATCTGTCCTTAAATACCACACTTTGCTTCCTACTTTGTTGCAGAGCCCCAGGCTATGACATCACACATGCGAACAAATTAATCTCACTGCTAACATGGGCAGCCTCCTGCCCATACCCCCTTATCTTTCTTGGAGACCTCAATCTACCTCTCATTAACTGGACCCTAAATGAATGCACCACTGAACCCATCCATATAACCCTATATAACACTGTTACCAATCTGGGACTTGACCAACTAGTAACAAACAATACTAGACTCAACAACTGCCTTGACCTCATACTTTCCAACAGCAAAAGCGCAATTTATGGACTACAAATAAAAGAACTCTTTTCCAACAGCAACCACAGCATGATAGACTTCAGCCTCAATCTACACCATTGCAAGAATCACCTTAATAATGGGACACCCAAGTATAACTTTAAAAAAGCCAACTACAAACTCATAGACGCTGACCTCTCAACTCTTGACTGGCAAACTCTATTCTCTGGCTGTAACACTGCCGATGACCTCTATAACATCTTCTTGCTTGAAGTCAAAAGAACTATCAGATTACATGTACCACTAATAACCACCATAACCAAGAAAAACGAACTCCATATCAATAAGGAAGCTACAATCCCAAAAAAAATCCCTCTGGCGAAAAAACAAAGAAGGCTATGTAGCTAACTTAAAAAACTGCTACAAAAATATATGCCACCAAATAAAGACTGAATGCTCCAACTATCACAGCAAACAAGAGGAAAATCTTCTGCACACAAAATCCAACTGCGCCTTCTACAACTTCGTAAATAACAAACTCAAGACTCCTCCCACCACTAAAAGGACCCAACAACAAAGAATGCTACGATGAAACAGTCAAAGCTAACCTCTTCAACACATTCTTTGGCTCAGTCTTTGTAAACAGCAACGGCTCATACCCAAAATTCCCTAGTCATACCACAAATAATCACAACGATTTAACACAAATAGACTTCACTGAAGACAACATTGAAAAAGCACTACATGGCCTAAAACAGTGGTTCCCAAAGTGGGTGGTACCGCCCCCCAGGGGGTGGTGGGAACCCTTAGGGGGGTGGTGAGAGGCAAGGGTGGTGACAGGAGGTGGTGAGAGGGGCCAGGGGGGCAGTAGATGGTTTGCCATGCTTTTGCACTTGAAGCTCCCTCACGTTCCTCGTTCTTGTGTGCAGGGCAGCCCATTCTGAAAGAAAATACGAGACGTTTTCTTTCAGAATGGGCTGCCCTGCACACAAGAGCGTGGAATGCGACGGAGTTACAAGTGCTAGGTACTGAGCATGGCACAGTGACGAGGAAAGCTGACTGCTCCTGAAGCTGCTCGGGCGAGCACTCGCAGACCCACAGGAATGCCCTGCTGCGGAACCTGGCGTCCCTGTCGCCTAGCAACCCGGCGCGCGCAATTTGGCGGGCTTCCCTTTGGCATGGAGCACCCGTGGATCTCAGCCCAGCTGCCCCCTGACATTGACCCTACCAAGGCACCTGTGGCCTTTGGCCGCCGAGGCCTCCCCAAGCTCAATGAAGAGCTGCAGCACCCCGAGCTGCTGATGCGGCAGCCAGCCTTGATGGCTCTCTGTGACCTGGTGCATGACATCGAGAATGCTTACCAAGCCATCGGCCTGAGTGAGCGGCGGCGGCCTGGCCATGGCTGGCGGGAAGGAGGAATGGAAGGGAAGGAAGAAGGAAAGAAAAAGGAAAGAAAGAGAGAGAGAGGGAGGGAGGAAGACAAAAAGAAAGAAAGAAAGAAAGAAAGAAAGAACGATGGTAGAAAGGAAGACAGACAGAAAAAGAAAGGAGGGAGGGAAGAAGGAAAGAAAGAAAGATGGAGGGAGGGAGGGAGGAAGACAGAAAGAAAGAAAGATGGTAGGTAGGAAGGAAGACAGACATAAAAAGAAAGGAGGGAGGGAAGGGAACGGAGGGAAGAAGGAAATAAAAATGAAAGAAAGAAAGAGAGAGGGAGGGAGGAAGGAAGGAAGGAAGACAGAAAGAAAGAAAGAGAAAGAACGATGGTAGGAAGGAAGATAGACAGAAAAAGAAAGGAAGGGAAGAAGGAAAGAAAAATGAAAGAAAGAAAAAGAAAGAGAAAGAAAGAAAGATGGTAAGAAGGAAGGAAGACAGAAAAAGAAAGGAGGGAGGTAAGAAGGAAAGAAAAGGAAAGAAAGAAAAAGAAAGGAAGAAAGAGGGAGGGAGGAAGACAGACAGAAAGAAAGATGGTAGGTAGGAAGGAAGACAGATAGAAAAAAAAAGGAGGGAGGGAAGGGAAGGGAGGGAAGAAGGAAAGAAAGAGGAAAGAAAGGGGGGAGGGAGGAAGCAAGAAAGAAAGATGGTAGGAAGGAAGGAAGACAGAAAGAAAGAAAAAGATGGTAGGTAGGAAGGAAGACAGACAGACAGAAAGAAAGAAGAGATGGTAGGAAGAAAGGAAAGAAAGAAAGAAAAGAAAGAAAGAAAAAGAAAGATGGTAGGAAGAAAGACAGAAAGAAAAAGAAAGAAAGAAGGGGGAAGGTAGAGAAGAAAGAAAGAACGAAAGAAAGACTTATGACCACAATTGAGCCTAACATTTTGGTTGCTAAGCAAGAGCGTTGTTAAGTGAGTTTCACCACACTTTACAGGTTGGCCATGCCCACCCAGTCACCTTACTACTAAGCCACGCCCACCTGAGGGGTGGGGTGGGGGGTGGTGAAGATGAGTTTGTAGCACCAAGGGGGCGGTGGACTAAAAAGGTTTGGGAACAACTGGCCTAAAACCTTCTATGTCAATTGGACCTGATGGACTATGTGCATACTTCCTGAAAAAGCTCTCCACAGCCATAGCTGAACCACTAAGCATAATCTTTGAAAAATCCTACAGGACCAGTTTCCTACCAAATCTATGGTCACTAGCCACGGTCATCCCCATCTTCAAAAAGGGAGATCCCAGTCTAGTAGAAAACTACAGACCAATCTCTCTATTCTGCGTTACATGCAAAGTCATGGAATCAATCATAAACCAATCCATTACCCTCCACCTAGAAACTAACAACCTACTCTCAAACAAGCAATTCGGTTTCAGGAAAAAAATTATCCTCCAGTCTACAACTACTACACTGCAAAAACATATGGACCTCAAAACTTGACCAGGGCAAAACAATAGACGCAATTTACATAGACTTCTGCAAAGCCTTTGACTCAGTGGTTCACGATAAACTACTTCTGAAACTGAAATCCTACGGCATCTCGGGACCCCTATGTCAAGTTTCCAAATAGTAGTCAAGCAGAAATCAGAGTCCATGGCAAATATTTCACCAAAGTTCCAATTTATTGCAGACACCATGTTGGCAACGCATGGGAAAACCCATATCTAACTTGTCTCCCAAGTTCCCTCTCAATAGGAAACAGGCACTCGTTTTCCCCACCCCCAACTGGGTCACGTCACCCACTAAACTTCTGCCAGCGTGGCAACCTCTCCTCCCAGTTCCTTGCAGGTGCTGGACAAAAGATGACCTTGGAGAAGCAACGAAGAATGTGATATCTGTAGCTTCTCACGCTCACTGCATTTCCCCTCCTCACTTCTATGTAGAACGTTCTTCTTTGTAGAACGGTGACAAATGATGCTCTGTCAGACGGCCCTCCTCACAAGAAGAGCATATCCTACCAATACACAAAAGAAAACAATAAGTGAGAGTACAGGGGATTAAGTAAATGATCTTAACCACCCCTCCCTCCCCCAGGGGGCTCCTTCAGCTTATTCGGATATTTGTTATGGAAATCCTTAAGTAGCCTGTCTGCCTTAACTTTCCAACTATTGATCCATGTGGATTCAGCTAACGAATATCCTTTCCAATGGATAAGGTACTGAAGGCGGCCCCTAAAGAGCCTAGAGTCTAGGATTTTTTTCACTTTCACTTTTTTTTCACTTTTTTTCACTTTCCCCCTGAATTACTATGGGGGGTGGTGGAGTCTTGTCAGGGTTGAGCTTGAGTCTGTTCCGTCCCATCCAGATCCTAACATCGTCCAGGCAACGGCACATCACATCTACCACCTCCCTGAATTGCGATGGGGTGGAGATGTACAGCTGGGTGTCATCAGCGTACTGTTGAAATCTCACGCCATGTCGATAAATTATCTCCCCCAACGGTTTCATGTAAATGTTAAACAGGATGGGTGAGAGGACCGACCCCTGAGGGACCCCACAAGTCAGAGGTCTAGGAGATGACCTCTGCCCTCCTGTCAACACCGACTGCGACCTATCGGTGAGGTAGGAGGAGGATCACCGTAACACGATGCCTCCCACTCCTAGCCCGCCGAGTCAGTGCAGAAGGATACCATAGTCGATGGTAGCGAAAGCTGCTGAGAGGTCAAGTAGCACCAGGATGAAATAACTTTACCCAAGAAAGACAAGTTGGAGACCATTACTATTGTAGTGTGTTTCCTACATATATTTGTTAATTTGTTAGCAAAAATTGCATCTGTTTTTTCTGCTTGGTTGGCTGGCATGTAGTATACACTTATGGCAATGTCTTTCTTTTATATTGACCCATATGCATTATAGGAGGTTTTTATCTTTGGTTTTGTGCATTTTGGTAGCAATGTAGTGGTCCTTTACATTTAGTGCAACTCCAGCTCCTCTTGACCATCTCATAACTACAGAAGTGGATATTCAGCACCCTGTTCTGCCCCAGCTACAGCCCACAAAGAATGCAGCACACATAAATTCTGTCCAAACCTTCGTTTACTAAATTAAAGACTACTAATGAGCTTTCTTAGTAGTCGTCAAACACAAATACAGTTTAAAGCAGTCTTTTCTGAACACCGGTTGTTAATTCAACTTCATTAATAGCCAGCACGAGTCTAAGAAATAATAAATCAAGTCGGAACAAAAGTCTTGGAGATAACACCAAGCTTACTGTGGTTGGCAAAAGGCCCAGAAGCAATTTGCAGGAAGAATGCCAAGAGAGAGAACAAGAGCCGAGCAGACGTTTCTGAATTCAAGATACGAAGCCATATGAACGAACGTTGTTTCCTGCAAATTGCTGCCTGCATCGTCATCTGTTAAATAGGCTAGGAGAGTGGCCAATTAGCCCCAAGCCTTACTCTCAAGGAGACCTCTTTCTGAGGAACCATTCCTGCCTTTTGGCAGCTCTGTGTGCCCGTGCATTAAGAATAGGATCTCTCTCTTTTTCCTCGTCACTGATGGGAGTTTCTGGAGGTTCTGAAGGCCCTGGCTGAATCTCTGCCTCTGGCACCAAGTCCTCTCCAGCCTCCTCACTGTCCAACTCAGGTGCCAGCTGCACAGGCTGCTGGCACATCACCACATCAGCCTCTTCTCTATCGGGATCCGCTACCAGCTGCATGGGCTCCTGGCGGGCCACAACACACTCCACTTTCATTAAAAAATTCTTCTTCCTTGAAATAAACTTCAAATTTTAACACAAATTTTCTTCCATGAAATTTGAAAAAAAAAGCAGATTGAAACAGGAAAAAAAATACAGGATAATGTTCTTTGCAAGGCTTTTTTATATATGGGTAGTTCTTTACCTATGATCCAACTGAGACAAGAATTTTCAATGCTAAGTAAGGCAATTGTTAAAGTGAGTCACGTCTGATTTTAAGACCGTGTTTACTATTTTTGTTAAGTGAATAACTGCATTTGTTAAATGAATTATATAATCATTAAACAAATTTGGTTTCCCCCATTAACTTTGCTTGTTGGGAGCCAACTTGGAAGGTCACAAATGACAATCACATGACTCTAGGACTCTGCAACGTTGTAATATATGCAGGTTGCCAAGCACTTAAATTTTAATCACATGAATAGGTTCACACTTCATACTTTGTTTTTTTTAAAATAATTTTTATTAAAGAGTTTAAAAACAAAAAAGAAATAAACACAAATACATACATACAAAATATACATATATACAAAATCGACATACAAAACCATAAGTCTACATTACAAAACATAAACTCACATATAACAATTAATCATCTTCCATTTCTCAGTTTTGCGTATCGTTTTATCCTCTGTCTTTCTGTATCACCTTATTCCTTAAAGTTGTCTATGTTAACATGTTACTTAGTTCTTACTTTGTTGTTTTTCTTTTCTCACTTTTAACATCCAGTTCGGCTCAATCTCTCTTTCTCCCCATCTTCTATACACATTAATAGATACTTAGTTTTATTTTTATATTCTAACCAATTATACCATTTCGTCCATATTTTGTAAACTTCTGTTTCCTCTTTATCTTGAATTTCTAATGTTAATTTAAACCTTTCCGCACACTCCAATACTTTTGTTATTATTATTGGGCTTGAAGGGACGGTTTCCAATTTCCAATGTTGGACATGTTATCCTGGCTGCAGTTGTTATGTGTAGAATGAGGTATTGATTATTTTTGTTTATGTTCTCTTTGATAATTCCTAATAAAAATAATTCTGGTAATAATTGTAATTTTAGTTGTAAAATTTCATTTATCCATCTCTGGATTCTCTTCCAATACCTCTTTGCCTTGGGGCACGTCCACCACATGTGGTAGTACGTCCCCCGATCTTGCCTGCATTTCCAACACTTTGGAGACGTATTGGGAGCGATTTTAGCCAATCTTGTCGGAGGAAGGTGCCATCTATAAAACATCTTATATATGTTTTCTTTATATGTTGATGCCATAGTTAATTTGTAGTTTTGGTTCCATATTCTTTCCCAATATTCTAACTTAATTGTGTAGCCAAAATTTTGAGCCCAGGTCACCATCACCTCTTTTACAATCTCTTCCTCCATTTTAATGTTTAATAAACAGTTATATAATTTTGTTATCATTTTGTCTTCTGTTCCCAATAAAATTTTATCTAACTCTTGGTAATCTTTTTGGAATCCAAATTTTGTTAAATCCTTTTTGTATCTCATTTGAATTTGAAGGTATGGCCACCAGTCTATTTTTATTCCTTCCAATGCCAAATTCTCTCTTGTTTTTAGGTTATTTTGTTCATCCAATAATTGTTTATATATAATTTTTTTATCCAAATCTAGCACATTGGGGTAAATCGTGGCTTTCATCAGAGATATCCATTTAGGCATTTCAATATAGTATTTCTTTTTAATTTGCTTCCAATCTTCTAATAATGTTCCCCTAACATGAAGTTAGGAGCCGAGGTGGCGCAGTGGTTAAAAGCAGCACTGCAACCTACTTCAGCTGACTAGTTCAGCAGTTCAAATCTCACCGGCTCAAGGTTGACTCAGCCTTCCATCCTTCTGAGGTCGGTAAAATGAGGACCCAGATTGGTGGGGGCAATATGCTGAACTCTGTAAACCGCTTAGAGAGGGCTGTAAAGCACTATGAAGCGGCATATAAGTCTAAGTGCTATTGCTATTGCTATGTTTCCAGAAATATTTATGTGTATTTTGTTTCTCCTCCTAAAACAAAATTATGCCACTCTGATTGCAGGTCATAACCTTCTATAGTTAGTAGTATTTTGTTGGTGAGCGTTATCCATTCTTTTATCCAGGTTGTTGTCGTTGCCTGATGATATGTTTTCCAATCTGGTAAGCCAAAACCTCCCTGTTTCCTTTTGTCTTGTAGTAGCTTTTTTTTGGGCTTTTTACCATTCCAAATAAATTTAAGGATTGATTTGTCCAGTTCTGTGTAAAATTTATTCCCAATTTTTATTGGAGCTGTCTGAAATAAATAAAGGATTTTTGGTAATATGTTCATTTTTATGATGGCTATTCTCCCAATTAAAGAAATTTGTAGTTTTGACCAGGTCTCCAAATCTTTTTTAATTTTTTGCATCAATTTTATATAATTATCTTCTTTTATCGTCGAGCATTTGGCTGTCAGCCAAATCCCGAGATATTTAATTTTTTTAGTTGTCTGGATTCCCAATCTATTTTCTAATTCATTATCTTGTTTCTTTGTAAGATATTTTGTTATTATTTTTGTTTTGTTCTTATTAATCTTTAAGCCAGCTACTGTTCCAAATTTTTCTATCTCCAGTAAAAGTTTAGGTCCTGAGTTTTGGGGGTCTTCAAGAATGAAAACCATGTCATCGGCAAACACTTGTATTTTGTATTGTTCTTTTTTTATTTCCAATCCTTGAATTTCCTGATTACTTCTTACTTGATTCAAAAGAATTTATAATGACAAAATGAATAATAGGGGGGATAACGGACACCCTTGTCTGATGCCTTTCATGACCTTTATTGTTTCAGTCATATCTCCATTAATCATAATTCTAGCTGTTTGTAGTGAATATATTGATTCGATTATTTTAGTGAATTTATTGCCAAATTGCATATACTTTAGTTGCATTAAGATAAATTTCCATTCCAAATTATCAAAGGCTTTTTGTGCATCTACAAATATTAATGCCAATTGTGCCTCATAATATTCCAAAACATTCATGACCATTTCTGTGTTATTACGAATTTGTCTCCTTGGAAGGAAATCATTTTGGTCAGGGTGTATAATTTGATTTAATATTGGTTTTAATCTTTCCGCCAATATTGTTACAAAAATTTTGTAATCTGAATTCAACAAAGAGATTGGTCTATAATTTTTAATTAAGCTATTGTCTGTGTCATCTTTCAGTATTAAACTTATGTATGCCTCCCCCCAAGATTTGGGCATTTTAGCTTTCTCTAACACCTCATTATATAATTCTAGCATTTTATCTTCTATACTATCTTGAAATTTTTTGTATACCTCCGATGGAAGTCGGTCTGGCCCAGGTGTTTTATTATTATTATTGTTTTTTGATGGCATCTTTTAATTCCATAAACATAATTTCCCTATTAAGTATTTTTTGCTTTTCCTCCGGCAAGATTGGCAAACTTTGACTATCCAAGTAGGTCTTGATGTCTTCTTCCTTGATGTTGTCTTTTTGGTATAATGTCATGAAGGAGTTGTGGATGACCTTCTTTTCTTCTAGTCCATGTTGTATATTCCCTTCTTCGTCCTTGAGTTGTTGAATTGTCCTATTTGTTTTTTCTTTCCTTATTTTATGGGCTAACCATCTCCAGGGTTTATTTGCATGCTCGAAAAAAATTTGTTTCATCCTTTTAATATTAAGGCTTATTTCTTCCTGTGTAGCCAAATTGATCATGTGTTTTGTTAAGTCCCTTGCCTCTTTATGTTTATTATTTAATGGTTCATTTTGCATTAATAGCTCTTGTTCTTTTAATTTTGTGTTCAATACTACCAATTTTTTTCTTTTTTTTCCCTTGTCTTTTTTTGCTGTGTACACAATTGTTAATCCTCTCATATATCATTGTGTCCCAAACATTTTGAATTGAGGTTTGTTCTTTCGTGTTTTCTTTGAAGAAATAGCTTAGTTCTTTCTCAATCTTTTGGATATATTCTTTTTCTTTTAAGATACTTTGGTTAAATGTCCATCTAATTGTCCTTCTCTTTTTCCCTCTCCATTTTATTACTACCGGGTTATGGTCAGCCCATTTATTAGGTAAGAAATCTATTTTTTTCTGTATCCATTGTCAGCTCCGGGTTCATCCATGCCATGTCAATTCAGGACCATGACCAATGGGGGTTTGAGTAAAACATGTATTGTTGTTTCTGTGGGTTTAATTTTCTCCAAGTATCCTGTATATCTAATTCTTTGATCATGTTTAAGTAGGTGATAAGGAGTTGTCTTCTATTTTTTTTCCTAATTGTAGATTTATAATCCATTTTGTTGTTAGCTATTGCGCTGAAGTCTCTTAGAATGCATATATTGTCCCATTTTATTTTTGTTATTATTTTATGTAATTTGGAATTTAAAAAATTCTGTCTTTCATTTGGTGCATATATTCCCACTAATAAAATTCGTTTTTGTCCTGTTATTATTTCAATAATTAGAATTCTGCCTTCTTTGTCCGTATATATTAATTTTGGGTTCAACCATTCCTTTGCATATATTGCGATTCCTCTTTTCTTTGTTTGTGAAAGTGCATAGTGTAATTTCCCTAACTTTGGATATTCTAATAGCTTTTCAAATTTCTCTTTAATGTGTACCTCCTGTAGGCAGATTATGTCCATATTTTGTTTTTGTAGATCCAACAGTACACGTTTTCTCTTTATAAGAGAGTTTAGTCCATTGATGTTAACCAACAATACATTTATTTCTCGTTCCTATAATTCATTACATAATGTTTGTTTTTGATATTCCCTTTGATCCTCTGTTTGTGCTCTTGTTTTCGCTCCTTCCCTTTCATACCTTTCTATCTCTTTTCTATCCTGCATAGGGTTTCCTGCCTAGGCAGGGGGTTGGACTAGAAGACCTCCAAGGTCCCTTCCAACTCTGTTGTTATTATTATTATCCCTTTATCTTGCTCCTCCACTTAATGTCCTGTAGTTAGATCTTCTTGACTTCTACTTGTCTCCTCTTTGCTATCTTGTTCTTCATCTCCCATTAAAAATCTTCATTAAATTCTTGGGCTTTCTCTATTGTGTCAATCCTGAATTTTTTGTCTCTCCATGTTACCAGCATCCCTTCGGGGATGAGCCATCTGAACAATATTTTATGCCTAATCAATTGAGTTGACAAAAAGTTATAGTTCTCCTTTTCTCTCTTATTCTTTTTGGGATCTGACTTAATATTAAGATCTCTCTGCCTTATATTCCAGGGACTCATCTCTTGCATGGTTACTTGTCGTTTCAGGAACCTTATGTGTATCTCTCTAGGGTTTCTGGGTCTCCTGGCATAGTTAGTAGTTATCCTGTAAACTTCATCAAATGCCTTCAAAATGTCTTCCTTATTTTTGCCTAAGATTTCTGCCATCAATTTGGGCAGATTTTCATCTTTTGTTTCCTTGACATTTTGGAATCTTAAGTAGAAAGCAGATCTTTCCATTTCAAGATGGGAGATGGCTTCCTCCAAATTTTTGTTATTTCTTCCAATGTATTATCCGTCCTATCAAGTCTTTTTTCAGCTATGTCTGTTCTTTCTACTACCTCTTTTATTTGTTGCTCATTTTTTGCTAATGTTGATTGAATCGTTCCTACCCTATCATCTATTTTAGAAATATTGTTCTTGACTTTGGTCATTTCACTTTTAACATCGTCTAATCCTTTTGTGATTGTCTCTTGCATTTTTAATATTGTTTCCTGTAACAGATTTAGTGATGACTATATATTTGTATTTGAACCTGCCTTATCTCCACTTAGCATACTCTCCATTGATCTCTGCCCCGCAGGTGAAGTTATGGCAGTTATTTGCTTTTTGCTTCCTTTGGTTACAGTTGATGTCATTGTTGTCATTTGCAGTGTTTTAAAGAGGTTTTTCCACTTTAACATATATTTTCTATTGTATCTGTTTTGTATAATATATATGTAGTATCTACTATCTAGTATAAATACCTAAATCTAAATATAAGTACATAAATCTATAAATCTATAATAATGTAATACTTTATAATTTATAGTTTGTCTTAGTATGTTGATCAATCTTTTTGTTTAGAAGACACAGTCAAAAGTACAATCAATTAATGAAGGTAGTCAAATATATATACACTATGCTTCTAAGCTTCTAACGATATATAATAATATTTAGAAATGAAATCAAACAATATATTTTACCTTTCTAATAAAAATATGTTAATATGCAAATATCTAAATCTATGGTAGATTTAATGAAATATATATAAACAAAGGAAAAACAAAAAAGACAAAAAAGAAAAGACTAAAGTAATAAAGTGTTGAGGAGTATGATGTCTCCTTAATGTAATAAGAGAAAAAAGTAGAAAAGTTTTCAAAAAACAACGTCCAACCTTACTCTTCAATACTTTGTATTTTCTTCTGGAATCTTACTTTCCCTTAAATTTCCAAGAGCTCTCAAGATGGCCTCTTTCTGTTTTGCAATGCCACTGTCCCTTGCAATTCCTTCTATCAATCACTCTAACTTTTTCTGCCTTTCTGTCTCCCGACCTTTATTCTTTCTTCAAGTCTCCCGACCTTCACTTTCCCTCTTTGAATCTTTCTCCAAATCTCCAAATTCCACTTCAATCCTTCTCTTCTTCTCTCTTTCTGAAAATCACTTTCTCCATCCTCTCTAGCACTTCTTCTTTCCAATCGCAACACTTACTTTACTTTCTCTTCTCGATTTAAATTCGCCACTTTCTTAGCTGTCCCAGCTCTCGCTCTTCAAGATACCTCTATCTGTTTCGTTCTTCTTTGATAAAGAGAATTTCTTGTTTCCCTCTTTTGTCCTCGATACACTTCACTGCTGCTCCCTCTTTGCTTCCTTCTGTTCAGGCTGGCAATCGCGTCTTCGGATCGGCCATAAATAGGCTGATTTCTTCTGCACTTGATCCGAGGGCACCCCTCGCTCTCACAGGAGATCACCTTTCTCCCCTCCGATCTCCAAGGCTTCCCCTCTCCACCGGGGCTCTTTCCCAGAGCCAACCTTGCCTGCAACGGCCACAAAAATGCAGAAAACCATGCGAACCGAACGGAGATCCGTCGGCTAGCTCGCAGCAGCTTGACATCAGCACCGGAAGTCCACACTTCATACTTTGATCAGCGGGCTTTTGTCCATTCCCTTACAGCCTTGGCAGTACTATTGAAAAATGTGTTGAAGTAATGCATTTTGTACTTCAAGAACAGGCATGTATACCAAACTAGATGTTCTCCCACATTCCACATTCACAAATGGCCCTGATGCCCTGGAAACTAGAACAAAAAGTAACATAGAACTCAGAGGCATTTATCAGGGCGCTATTAAGGTCTAGAATAAAGAACAAAGAATCACAGGACAGGAAGAGTGAAAAAGGCACATTCCTGTGTCTGCATATAATACCTGATTGATTACTTTGCAGCAAGTTCCCAATCTGGTCACCCTTCTGACGTGTGCATTTTAACTCCCAGAATTCCCTACCTAGCATGCTTTTGCTGAGTATTCTGGGACTTGAAAGTCCAAACAACAGGAAATTGCTTGGGTAGGAGCTGCTCTTTTAGTGTTTCTTTCAATGATTCTCTACTAAACTTCAAACAGCTCTTTGTAATTTCCCAGTATAAACAAAACAAAAATAAACAAAGGGGGAAAAGAATTGTAACTACATGCCTCTATAGAGGATTAGAACCACATATTTAATTAAAATTGAAATCCATTTATTTTCTAATGGTTCCATAATTTTTCTATGTTTTATTGATTTTGTGAAACAATTTACATGATGATATATACTAGAGCAGGGGTCCTCAAACTATGGCCTCTGGGCTGGATACGGCCTGCCGATGCAATGTATCTGGCCCATGCAGTGGTGGCATTCAGCCCTGTCCCTCGCCCCACCCCTCGCCCATCTCCTCCCAGCCACTCCTCACATGGCTGGCTTTTCCCAGCTGACAGGAACCTGGGGAGGAGGTGCCTTGCCTGCCACGGCTGCCAGTGGGAAGGGGGGCATATTGCCAGCGCAGTCTTGTGGTCCCTGACCACCCCCCACCTGCTGGCAGCCGTGGCAGACGAGGATGCAAAAGGAGCGGCATCTGCCAAGATGCAGGTATCCGGCAGCAGGGACTTGGCAGCTGGCCCTCAAGAAACAGGCATGGCGGCAGCAGCACTGGCACTGGCAGCAGGCAGCAGGGGGGAGGAGTCATGTGATGTGGACCACCAGACATGCCTGCTCCATCCCATGTGTCTGGGAAACAGCAGGTGCCTGTCTGACGCATCCAGCAAGCCGGACTGCGGACCTCTCCCATGTACCTCTGCCTTCGGCTACTGCTGCCGCTGTGGGTGAAGACAAGGTGAGGAGGGTGTGGGGTGGCTGCTGCCTGCTCCATCCCATCTCTTTTGGCTTGCGGTTGGAGAGCAGGTCACTACTGGTCATCTCCTTGGCCCCCTCATGGGTCTTGCCCTTGGCCCATGCATGAAGTGCATTCCTCTTGCGCATCCAATGCATCTTGCACACCCAATGCACATCGGCACCATCGAGGCTGCCAGCAGCTCATGCAGGTCCATTAGGCTGCTGCTGTTGCCACCTGGAGCACCAGGCCTGAGGAAAACTCAATCCCCTTTGGTGCTATGGCTGCCCAAGCCCAGCCGGGATCGCATGCCTCACCCCAACTCTGCTGGGCCTGGGCAGTCAGGGCTCCGATGTGGATCTGGCTTTCCCCACTCACAGTGGCCGGTTTTTGCCTGCTGGGCCTGGGCATGTTTTATCACCTCTACTCGGCCTTTCTAGCTTGCCGCTTTGCCTCCTTTGGGCTGGGTGGGCCTGGTGCTCCAAGCAGTGACAGCAGTAGCCTAATGGACCTGTGTGAGCTACTGGCAGCCTCAGTGGTGCCGAGGTGCATTGGGTGCATGAGGGGAATGTGCCTTTCTAGATGGCTGCTCAGCAGGGAGAGCTGGGCCCTGCCCTGCCCTGCCCTGCCCTGCCTTGCCCTGCCCTGCCCTGCCCTGCCCTGCCCTGCCCTGCCCTGCCCTGCCCTGCCCTGCCCTGCCCTGCCCTGCCCTGCAAGGCAGCAGCTCCAGAATGCTCTTGGGGTGCTACCCGACCGACGCAGATCCTTCAGACAGAGCCCCTGAGGCTGCAGTCCCTTCCCTGGACTGAAGGCAGCCTTCTATCTTGCAGCCCACCCTGCTGCATCTCCTTTCCAAGCTGAGCATTGCAGCCAAATTCCCCACTCTGCTGGCATTCTGGGGAGGTGCGGCTTGGGGGTAGCAGGGCTTCCCTCCACGTGAGTGGGTGAGTCAGCAGGGTGCTATCCAAACTGGTGCCTGGGGCTCAAAGGCCCTCTTCCTCCAGCCTTGGAATGAGTGCCACTTCCTACCCTGCCCCCCACCATGCTTCAGGGAAGCCCAGCCGGGCACTGCATGTTGGGTCTGGTAGCAGACGGGGAAATTATGCACCCTCTGCTACTTCCTGCAGGGCCTGCTGGCCTCTCTCATGCACCTGCTGCTGCAGTAAGGTGCACGAGAGAAACACGCTCCATGCACAGGCTAAGGGCAAGACCCACGTGGGAGCTGAGGAGAAGATGACCAGCAGTGACCTGCTCTTCAACCACAAGCCAAAACAGACAATGGGATAGAGTAAACATGTCCAGTGGTCCACATCACATTCCTTCCTCCCGCCTCTACTTGCTGCTTGGACGGCAAGCCCGGTGCTGGCAAAGGGCTCTGGAACTGCAGCATGTGGCAGCTGAGGGGATGGCAGGCTGTGTCTTCAGCTGGAAACCATTCCCCCTGCACACAAATGGTGGCAAGCGCATGGTGGCCAATGGGTTTCCCACTATAGCTGCTCTGCCCCCTGCCTCACCTCACCTCATCCTGCAGGATGAGCCTCCTGCCCATTGCCCCACCAACCAGAGACCCCTGGATTCCCTCCCCTCCCCAACCCTGCCCAAACCCACAAGCACCACCCATGTGAGTGATGTCAAGTGGGACATGCCCCCTGGCCACACCCAATCAGTTGTGACCACCCCGGCAACGTGTTAAAATATTCATGAACTGGAAGAGACATGGTAACAAGGTCAGCCAATGAATAGGCATAGTAACTAAGTCAGCCAATGAGAGATTAAACACATCTGAGTCTGTGCAGAGAATTGAAACTGAAACTTAAGCTAGAAGGCTGGGCATGGCTTAGCCCACTCTGTACTCTGTCTACTCTGAACTCTGAAATGAAACTGTTCTCTGCTGTTGGTATTGTACATATATTCTTGTATATAAAGAACTTTCTTATTTAAATCAATCCTGCTGAATCAGTTATCTCTGTGTGTGCTTTCTGGATTTAATTTTGCAACAAACTCTGACAGGTTATGGGCCCAGAGCACACAGAAGACTGAATTGTATTTTAAGCTGAAGACACTGCCTGTGTTAAAAGAGAACAAGGCAGAAAAAAGCTTGCAGATGGCTGCTGTTGAAATTAAGGAAAGCTCTGTGCCTTGTTTGGGACAGAAGAACTATATTATTTGGCTGCAAAGATGGAATGTTTTCTGAAGGCTAAGGAGCTGTGGGATATTGTTATTAATCCACCCCAGGGAGTTTTTGCAGCTGGTGAGCAGAAACAGGATGATAAAGCAATGGCTTATATAATCTTAAGTTTAGAAGATGAACAATTTCTCAATGTAGCTGATTTAAAGACTGCAAATGAAGTCTGGCTGAAATTGAGAAGTCTGCATGTTAGTGTGTCTGCATGCAATATTGTACAATTATCAAGGAAATTATACAGAGCCTGTCTGCAACCAGGTGAATCTGTGGAAAGACATTTATTGCAAATGCAAACTTTGTTTGTGGAGTTAAACAGTATGGCATGAAGTTTCCTGAGTCCCAAAATGATGTTGTTAGTGTTAAACAGCCTTGATGAAATGTGGGACATTGTTTCTGTAGTGTTTGAGTGCAAACCAGAGCAGGGATTGTGTTTGGAGGCGTTAAAGGTTTGTTTGATCACTGAAGAGAACAAACGCCATGAGGAAAAATCCCTAAGGTGGGGGCCCAAGGAGCAGAGAGAGAGGAGCAGAAAGTTCCACAGACTGGCTGTCTCCAGAGACCCTAGCAACAGTCAATATGTTTGCAAAGAGAAATGTAGCAGCAGAAGATATCAGAATACAGCCCAGCAACAGAGGCGGTGCTTCATTTATGGTGAAACTACACATTTAAAGAAGGACTGTTTGCAAAGAGAAAGCTGTTTGCAAGGAAGAAATTATTTGCAAGAAAAGAGAAACTATTTGCAAGGAAGACAATTGCAAGATGGACAAGTGGCTGTTGCAAAAGTTAGCTATTGCAATAGCAGAGACAAATGGTTAATAGACAATGGGGCAAGTCAAACAATCGTTAACAATTCTAAATTGTTTTTCAGAATGGATCCAGCTGCTCAAGGCAAATGGCTAGAAGGCTAAAGTCATTGGAAGAGGCAGTGTTCAAATTCCATATCTGGAAATGAGGTTTAATGATGTATTATGTGTGCCTGAAATGGAGCATAATTTGCTGAGTGTCTCAAGCAAGGATTTGAGATCACATTTGTAAATGAATGTATAAAGCAAAATGGGAATGTATGTGCACAGGGCATAAAGCAGGATAATCTTTATGAGTTGCAGGGACAAAAGGTTCAATGTGCCCAAACATTAGGAAATGTTGCACAGCATGATTCATATGTTCATCTCTTGCACAGAAAGCTTGGACATGCCAGCTTCAGAGTTTTGCAAAGAATGCAACAGTTTGCAGAAGGGTTAAATTTAAAGGGATGTAAGGCATATTTGGACTGTGCAACATGCAAAGCATCGAAGTCCAAGGCATTCCCAGTAAGCAAAAGTAGCACAAGGCTGACAACAAGAGCTCTAGAACTGGTACATGCAGATTTGGTTGGGCCTATGCAAGCCAGTTTGGGAGGAGCAAAGTATGTGCTGGTCATTGTAGATTACTACAGCAGGTTTGGGTTCTGATATTTATTAAAGAGTAAAATAGAGGTGCTACAGAAATTAAAGCAATGGGTAAGCTTTGTGAAAAGGAGGTATAAACAACAGGTATGTCAGTTGCAGACTGACAGAGGTTCAGAATTCATGTCAACAAGTTTTCAACAATGGTTGGGACAGTTGGGAATAAAACACAGACACACTAATCCATAAACAGCAGCTGAGAATGGTGTTATTGAGAGGCGAAATGGAGTCTTACAAACCATGAAGGACTCACTGCTGGAGGATTCTGGTCTGAGCAAGTCACATTGGAGTGAAGCCATGTTGACTGCTAATTATTTAATTAATAGGCTGTGGAGTTCATCTATTAATGATACTCCATATGCAGTGCTATATGGGAGGAAACCATCTCTGGCACATTTAAGAGTTTTTGAAAGTACTGTGTGGGTGCATATTCCAAAAGCAATTAGAAGAAAAGAACAACCAGGACTTCTGGTGGTGACATCGTGCCATGTGGCACAGAGGAACGACACTCCGTTCCCTGTGGCAGATTTCTAGCATTCGGGGGCCATGAGAGGCGAAATTTTTGTCCTGGAGGGATAAACAAAAGACAGAGGAAGTCTCAGAGGCAGTGTGGAAAGATGTGGTTTCCTGCTGCGCGAGGAAGAGAGCCTCTAACCTGATGTGGAAGAAGCCTGCCTTAATGGCAGACCTGGAGGCGTGACGTGCCAACCAAAGAAGAAGGAAGCGAGGAGTGAAGACAATACAACAGCAGTAATGCGAGCAGTGTATTTAGTCAAGTTTGGAAAACTGGTGAAGAAGTGGTTGGGAGAGCCTTTAAGGAAACAGAGTGAGTCTCCAAACAGAGAAGGATTATTTATTTATTTATTTATTTATTTATTTATTTATTTATTTATTTATTTATTTATTTATTTATTTATTTATTTGTTTGTTTGTTTATTTGTTTATTTGTTTATTATTTATTTATTTATTTATTTATTTGTCAAACATGTATAGGATAGTAGTAGTTTGTATAAACATAAGTAAAAAGTAACGATAAAAGAGGACAATAGGACAATAGGACAGGGATGGTAGGCACAGTGGTGCGCTTATGCACGCCCCTTATAGACCTCTTAGAAATGGGGAGAGATCGACTGTAGACAGTCTAAGGTTAAAGTTTTTGGGGTTTGAGGAAGAAACCACAGAGTCAGGTAGCATTCCAGGCATTGATCACTCTGTTGCTGAAGTCGTATTTTCTGCAGTCGAGTTTGGAGCGGTTTACATTTAGTTTGAATCTATTACGTGCTCGTGTATTGCTGCGGTTGAAGCTGAAGTAGTCATTAACAGGAAGGACATTTTGGTATATGATTTTATGAACTACATTTAGATCAGATCGGAGGCGACGTAGTTGTAAATTGTCTAATCCCAGTATTTCAAGTCTGGTGGAATAAGATATTTTGTTGTGAGCGGAGGAGTGAAGGACTCTTCTTGTGAAATATTTCTGGACTCCCTCGATTGTATTTATGTCTGAGATGCAGTGCGGGTTCCAGGCAGGTGAGCTGTATTCCAGAACTGGTCTAACAAATGTTTTGTATGCTCTGGTTAGCAGTGTAATGTTGCCAGAGAAGAAGCTATGCAAGATTAGATTAACAACTCTTAGTGCCTTTTTGGCAATGTTGTTACAGTGGGCTCTAGCACTTAGGTCGTTGGATATGAGTACTCCAAGGTCTTTGACAGAGTGAGGGTCATCTACAAGTTCGTTTCCTCCAAGTTTGTATTTTGTATTCTGATTTCTTTTGCCAATGTGTAAGACAGAGCATTTGTTGGTTGAGATTTGAAGTTGCCAGTTGTTTGACCATTCTGCTACATGATCAAGGTCTTTTTGAAGGGTAGCAACATTGTCGGTGGTGTTAAATAGTTTAACATAATCAGCAAAGAGAATGCAGTTGCTTATAATATGATCACAAAGATCGTTTATGTAGAGTATGAAGAGTGTTGGTCCTAGAACACTGCCTTGAGGGACACCACTGTTGACAGGAGCAGGATTTGATAGGGCACTCCCTATTTTAACCACTTATCCAATCATGTAGGGGTCCAGAGGTGCCATAGGATTTTAGTTTCAGAAGTAGTTTGTCATATACTACTGAATCAAAGGCTTTACAAAAGTCTATGTAAATTGCATCTATTGTTTTACCCTGATCAAGTTGAGTGGTCCATATGTTTTTGCAATCCAAGAGTTACAGATTACAGGATAATTTTTTCCTGAAACCAAATTGTTTGTTGGAGAGTAGGTTATTAGTTTCTAAGTGGAGTGTAATGGATTGGTTTATGATTGATTCCATGACTTTACAGGTGACGCAACCCAAAGAGATTGGTCTGTAATTTTCAACATTACTTGGATCTTCTTTTTTGAAGATAGGGATGACTTTGGCTAGTGACCATAGGTTGGGTAAGGAGCTAGTCCTGAAGGATTTTTCAAAAATTATGCTTAGAGGTTCAGCCAAGGTTGTAGAGAGCTTTTTAAAGAAGTATACACAGTCCATCAGGTCCAATAGATAGAGATGGTTTTAGGTTGCGCAATGCCTTTCTAATGTTATCTTCTGTAAAATCGATTTGTGTTAGATCGTTGAAGTTAATTGTGGTACGACTAGGAAATATTGGGCATGAGCCATTGCTGTTTACAAAGACTGAGCCAAAGAATGTGTTAAAGAGGTTGGCTTTAACTGTTTCATTGTTATAGTCTTTACCATTCGGTCCTTTAAGGGGTGGGATGGATCTTGAGTCTTTGAGTTGGTTGTTTACAAAGTTATAGAAGGCACGTGTGGACTTCATGCATAGAAGGTTTTCTTCTTGATTGATGTGATAATTGGTGCATTCAGTCTTTATTTGGTGACACAGATTTTTGTAGCGGCTTTTAAAGTTTGCAATGTGGCCTGTTTTGTTTTTTCACCAAAGATATCTTTTTTTGGATTGGAGCTTCCTTATTTTTATGGGTAATTTATTTTTCTTGGTTTTGGTGATTATTAGTGGTACATGTAATTTAATTACTCTTTGGATTTCGAGTAAAAATATATTGTAGTAGTCTTCGGCAGTATTACAGCCAGAGAATAATGTATGCCAATCAAGAGATGAGAGGTCGGCTTCTATGATATCATAGTTGGCTTTTTTAAAGTTGTAATTGGTTATCCCATTATATACTTCCCTTTGACTGGTTAAGTCCCACAGAGTGGGTCTCCTCCAGGTCCCATCAGCCAAACAATGCCGACTGGCGGGGCCTAGGGGGAGGGCCTTCTCTGTAGGGGCCCCTGCTCTCTGGAACCAACTTCCCCCAGAGATCCGAATCATTCCCACCTTGCTGGCCTTCCGAAAAGCCATTAAGACATGGCTCTTCTTGCAGGCAGGGTGATTTTGAGACGACTTTACAACTGACGTCTCCCCCATGTAGGTATGGTGTTATACGTTTTTTAAAATTGTTTTTAATTGTTTTTAATGATTTGTTTGATGTTCCCTAAAATGTTGTACGCCACCCTGAGTCATGAGGGAGTAGGGCGGCATAGAAGAACCTCAAATAAATAAATAAATAAATTGAGGTGGTTTCTGTAAGGACATATATTGAGACAAAAGTCAATCATGCTGTGGTCACTGTTGGAAAAGGGTTCTTTTATTTGTAGTCCATAAATTGAGTGTAAGTTGTTGCAGAAGAGGAGATCAAGACAATTGCTGAGTCTAGTATTGTCTGTTACTAGTTGATCTAGCCCTAGATTGGTAATAGCATTGTAAAGGGTTGAATGTATGGGTTCAGTTGTACATTCATTTAGGGTCCAGTTTATATGAGGTAGGTTTAGGTCACCAAGAAATATAAGAGGATGTGGGTAGGAGGCTGCCCACGTTAGTAGTGAGGTTAGCTTGTTCACATGTGTCATGTCGTAATCAGGAGCTTTATAACATAGTAGGAAGCGAAGTGTGGTATTTAAGGTCAGTTCACAGATGATAGTTTCTGGAAGATCGAGTTCATGTTTAACTTGCACCTTTTTTAGGTTCAGTGATTTCTTATAGAACATTGCAACTCCACCTCCTCTATGGGTTTCATGATCAGATCGGTAAACATGATAGTCTCTTACTGTGATAATGGAGTTGGGGAGGAATGCGTTTAGCCATGTTTCACAGACAAATATAATGTTGAATTTAGCAGTTTTTAGTAAGAGAAGGAGTTCAGGTATTTTGTTAACGATGCTTCTTGAATTAATTAGTTTACATTAATTACAGTGCCCCAGGGGTCGATTCTCTTGCCCCTTCTGTTCAACATCTATGTGAAGCCGCTGGGTGAGATCATCCGTGGCTTTGGGGTGAAGTACCATCAGTACGCTGATGATACACAGCTGTACATTTCCACCCCAGGCCACCCCAATGATGACCTTGAAGTGATGTCCCGGTGCCTGGAAGCTGTGCAGATCTGGATGGGGAGAAACCAACTCAGGCTCAACCCTTCCAAGACAGAGTGGCTGTGGTTCCCAGCGTCTCGATATAGTCAGATGATTCCATCTCTGACTCCCAATGGTCTCTAGCCCCCGCCGAAAGGGCTCGCAATCTGGGTGTCCTCCTGGATCCACAGCTGTCCTTAGAGGACCATCTGACAGCTGTGACCAGGGAGGCCTTTTATCAGGTCCGCCTGATACACCAGTTGCGGCCCTTTCTGGATCGGGATTCCCTGTGCACAGTCACCCATGCCCTAGTCATGTCACGTCTGGACTACTGTAATGCTCTCTACATGGGGCTCCCCATGAAGAGCACCCGGAGGCTCCAACTGATCCAGAATGCAGCCACGTGGGTGGTTTTGGGGGCTAATTGGTGCTCCCATATAACACCCCTCCTGCGCGAGCTGCACTGGCTTCCAGTGGTCTACCGGGTGCGCTTCAAGGTGCTTGTTACTACCTTTAAAGCGCTCCATGGCATTGGACCTAGGTATCTCCGAGACCGTCTGCTGCCACAAACTGCCTCCCATCGACCAGTGCGCTCCCACAGAGAGGGCCTCCTCAGGGTACCATCAGCCAAGCAGTGTAGGCTGGTGACGCCCAGGGGGAGGGCCTTCTCTGTGGGAGCACCCACCCTCTGGAATCAGCTCCCTCCAGACTTAAGAACCATTCACGACCTGTCCACCTTCCACCGTGCCCTCAAGACATATTATTTTTATCAAGCCGGGCTGGCATGAAAAAGTTTTTGGGGTTTTAAAAATTTTAAGATTTTACCAAATTTTAATTGTATTAAATCAGGGCTACATCAAATATTTTCTTTTAAATGTATATATATTTTAATGTTTATATTGTGTTTTTACTTGGCTGTTCACCGCCCTGAGTCCCCTGGAGAAGGGCGGTATATAAATTTAATTAAACTAAACTAAACTACATTTAAGATTAGCAGTGGTTGATATTGAGGAAGTAAGGGGCGTGCATACCTAGTTTTGGTTTATGGGGGGGGTTGGTTTTGGTTGAAGGTGGATTGGAAGTTTGGACTGTTTTGGGTGATGATGGTTTGAATGATGGATGGTGGATTGCGGGTCTTAGTTTTGATGCAGCCAGCGTGGTAGTCTGGCTAGTATCCTGGAACTAGGGTGGCATTTTGACTTTGGGAGCAGGAACGTGAGTAGAAGAAAATAATAGACAGTTAAAGGGTGAAAGAAATAGTACTTCACCTTTGAAATTAAACACGGAACTGTATCTCGAAATTTAGAGATTTGATCTCCAAAGAAGAAATGAAAGATTGACAGTCGGGAAGGAAAGATTGCGAGAGAGTGACTATGCAGATAGAGAAAGACTGCCATTGCGAGATGGAAGCTGATGCAACAGTGAGAAGAAAAGGACTAATAATATTTAAATATGCATATTTTTATATCTTTATATTTTTATAATCCCCTATATTTATATCCTCCTGATATTTCTTGGTATTTTTAGAGCTAGCTACTTATATTATAGAATATAGACTTATTAAGAAATATATACAGTACATTTATCTATTTTGATAAAGATTATATTTATTTAAGAAACTTAGTTAATAGACAAGATAGAGTTGTAGCGAATATTTAATGTATTTATTGTATTTATTGTATTTATTGTATTTAATATCTTATTTAATACCTTATTAACCCATTTAATATTTAATAATATTGTACTTATTGCATTTAATACTTTATAACCTTATTTAATACTTGATATTTATTGTAGTTATTACTGATTATTAGTATTATCTACAGATATTTAATAATAGTTATTAATACTTATTTATAGAGACTGAATTATACTGTATATACTAGAAGAAAAGTAACTTAATACAAAGGAATATAAAATATATATAATACAAATTAGATCAACAAATCTGGATGGTAATTTGGAAGAATATAAAATTCTAGGTGAGCAACATAAAATTATAAGAGAGATGACAACCATTACAACTCTGAAAAAAGGAAAGAAGGTCACACCAACAATCTCAATAGCGACTGCATCCCCATCGACTCAAAGGAATGCTTACCACCAAAAAACTAAACGTCATGCCAAACATGCAGTTGATGCAATCTACATTACTGACAATACAAGAAGCGATGGTAAAACTCCAGGAAGATACAACAAAAAATCATAGAGAAATGAAAGCAGAACTAATGTTAGAAATGGGAGAGATGAAGATGGAGATACATAAATTGGATGATAAAATGGGCTTAATTCAAGAAGCGATCCAAAAAACAAGGAAAGAATGAAAACTATTGAAGATAGAACAAAGCAGACTGAGAAAAAGCTAGAAATGGTAGATCGGAAAATGATTGGGCTAAATAGGGAGTTAGAAGAGTCTCTGGGGCATTTAGAGATGGACCAGGCCTCTTTCTTTTTGAGGTTCCAGAATGTCACAGAGACAAAGGAAGAAGATCTAGGGATGTTGATGTCAGAACTAATTGCAAAAGCTCTTCAAAAGGAAAAGCAAGAGATTATAAATGAAATGGATGATGTGTATAGGGTTTATACAAGTTATGTGAGATATCACAATCTCCCTAGGGAAGTCCATATTAGATTTGCCCATAAGAGAGTAAGAGACATCATATATAGGATTACAAGGGAGGAACCAATGATGTATAAAGGGAAAGAAATTATTATCTTAAAACAAATCCCTAGGAGGGTGCATGAACAACAGAAGGATTATCGCTTTTTAGCGACCCAATTAAATAAAAAATATATATGGTTTCGATGGATTACCCCAGAGGGACTATTAGTTTCCTGGAGTGATAAAAATATTAAAATAGACAGCATGGGGAAAGCACAAAAACTTTATGACCAGCTAGTAGGCTTAGAAGAAGAATATAGTAGCAGGGAGGAACTGGAATCGGCCAACCAAGATGAACAACGACAGGAGACTCAAGAGAAAGACCAAGGGGGCAGAAGTAAAGAGGAGAAGAAATACCGAGAAGAAGAGAGGGTAAGAACAAGGACTCAAAGAAGGCAACAAGTGGTACAAAATTAAGAATGGAAGAGGGACTGAAATTAATATCACTAAATGTGAATGGTTTAAATTCACCGTCCAAAAGAAGACAAATATTCTCAACATTAGTTAAACAAAAAGTAGATATTGTGTGCCTCTAGGAGGCACACATTAGAAAATAAGATGAAAAATATTTACAATACGATAAATTGGGGAAACTCTATTCAACACTAGCAGAAGAAAAAAAAGAGGAGGGGTGGCGGTATACATCAAGGAGGAATTAACAGCTAGACATACAGTATATATACAGACACAAGAGGAAGAACGTTAATACCATATTTTTGGAGTATAAGACGCACCTTTTTACCCCCAAAAAAGAGGGTGAAAACTTGGGTGCATCTTATACACCAAATGTAGCCCGACCCAGCCACCCCCACTCTTTGGTCTCTGCCTCCCATCAATTTATCTCTTTGCAACAAACAGCGCAGAGCCTAATTAGCACAAGCAGGTCATTATCAGCCTCCCCGACACACAGCTGAGAGGCTGCCTAGCCATGTGCTAAAATGAAAGTGAAACTAAAGCTGCAAGGAGGCAAATTGGGGAGGTGAACTGCTGGCAACGTTGGACTGCTGAAACTGCAAGTAAGTCAATAACTATAAATGTCTATAGAATGTTCAAATTATTAGACTTGTTTTTTAAAGACTGCTTTATTATTGTTCTAGACAACTTAACAAAATGAAGAAACTTTTTAAAATAAATGCTTGACCTGAAGAGGCCTAGTGCTTTTGTATCTTCTTTTAAATAGCAGAGTACTACTTCTCAATCTTATTTATTTATTCTTATTATTCCTATATCTGCTTTAGTGCAAAGAAGCAGAAATATTCCTCAGAAGTATTTCCTTTTTTAAAGAAGAAAACATAGTATGGATGTTTATAACTCTTCTCTCCAACATTTGCAAATCTACTTACAGTATTTTCTTTTAGCAGCCACTGCAGTGTCTGATAATTTTGAGATCTAGGCAACTAAATATCTAAATAGCAGCATGTTTATGGCAGTTTTAATCAGAATGAAGCTCCTTTTAGTGAAAAAAAGTACTATAGGAAAATTCTCCTTTCCTTGTCTGTCAAGGTCCCTGTCATACTTGTTATCTCTAGGCATAATTTATTGAAAAAGATATCCTAAATAAATATTTTGCTTGTTTGAATGACTTTTATGTGGGATGACCAGATGATAAGCAGGATATACCTGCTGAAATTCCTTTTGCTTATCACTTTTGGGCTTGTTTTACTTCTGGCCACTGTAAGTAGAAGACTTTTTATGGGCTTTGCATAGAAAACATTGCTCTGGGAGACAGAGGCAGATTTCCCCCCCCCCTTGTTTTCCTCCCCCAAAACTAAGGTGTGTCTTATATTCCAGTGCATCTTATACTCTGAAAAATACGGTAATTAAAATACTGATGGGTCAAAAGTATATTTTGTTAGTTGTTATATATGCGCCCAATAAAAATCAAAGGGACTTCTATAAAAATGTGTACAATAAGATAATAGAAATAGGAAATGAAAATGTTTGTTTGATTGGTAACTATAATGCAATAGTGGACATTAAAAAGGATTATGCAAACAACCAAAAAACAAAAATAAAAAGGAATACATTACCAAAAGTCTTCTTTAAATGGTAGAAGAATTAAATTTATTAGATATATGGAGAGTTTGAAACCCAGAGGAAACAAAATTTACCTTCTATTCTAATCCTCATAGGATATCAATCTTGGTCTACGATTGATATGGCTTGGCTAAATGGAGATTTAGCTGAAGAGGTTGAAACAGTAGAGATTATGCCAAATACTTAGGCCAACCATAACCCTCTCAAAATAATATGGAAAGGACAAAAAAGGAGGAGAGGTAGATGGACACTGAATCCACAAATTTCAAAAGAAAAAGAATATATTCAAAAGATTTTAAAAGAATTGGAATTATTTTTTAGAGATAACAAGAAACACCACACCTCAACACAAAACCTCTGGGACACCATAAAAGCCTATTTAAGAGGGATTACAATAGCATATATTGCAAAAAGAAATAAAGATAAATGGAGAGATCATAATATATTGACCGAGGAAATTAAAATGTTAGAAAATCAATTACAAATAGATCCTGGGGCTGAACAAACTAAAAATAAAATTGCTCTAGTTAAACATAAATTAAATATTTTGGATCAAAAAGAATTGGCAAGGAATTTAAAATTTGCAAAACAAAATTATTTTGAACATGCTAATAAAACGGGGAGGTGGTTGGCCTATCAATTAAAAAAGGAAAGAGGAAAAAGAATAATACATCAGCTACAGAATGAAACCAGAACAGTGGAGAGTAATATGGAGAAGAAAAAAGAAACTATACAAGAATTCTTTGAAAGGCTTTATAGACAGGAAGAAATAGTACAGGGGAAAATAAGTGATTATTTGAAGGAGGACAATGCCCTCGCATTGAGAGAAGAAGAAAGGGAAGTATTAAATAAGAAAATAACATTATTCAAACTTAAGCAATTCGGAAACAAAAAAGTAATAAAACCCTAGGACCAGAAGGATTGCCAAGGGAAATTTATAAACATTTGGGAGAATCGGTGGAATTATTATTATTGGAAATATGCAACAAAGTCTTAAGGGAAGCAAAAGTACCAGAATCATGGAAAGAGGCATATATTACCCTGATCCCTAAAGAAGGGACTGACAATAAACAAATCAAGAATTATAGACCAATCTCATTGTTAAATTCAGACTATAAAATATTTATGAACATTATGGCAGAATGGTTAAAAAAATACTAAATGAGAAGATACATACAGATCAAAATGGCTTTCTTCCTATGAGACAAATTAGAAATAATACTAGAATAATAATTAATATATTGGAATATTATGAGGCGCACCCCGAGAGACAAGTGGCTTTTGTCTTCCTGGATGCTCAAAAGGCCTTTGACAATGTGAATTGGTAATTTATGGTCCAACAAATTAAAATCATGAAATTCAGAGACAAATTTGAAAAGATGATTGAGTCGATTTATTATATGCAAAAGGCGAGGGTAATAATAAATGGGGAGACCACAAATTCATTCAAGATAATGAAAGGAGTTAGGCAGGGTTGTCCACTGTTACCTCTGCTCTTCATCCTAAGTCTAGAAATATTATTACAAAGAATTAGACTAAATGGGGAAATAAAAGGAACTAAAATTAAACAGGAAGAATTCAAAGTCCAGGCATTCGCTGATGATATAGTGTTTGTCATTGAGGACCCATTGGAACCTGGACCGTTATTATTACAAGAGATAGAGAAATAGGGAGAGGTTGCAGGCCTCAAAATAAACAAAGGAAAAATGAAAATGTTAGTTAAGAACTTATTGGAAAAACAAAAGGTAGAACTCGAGTGTCACTGCGTTTTTGTATTTGCCAGCTGAGCTTCCATTCTGGACATTACGGTAGCTGGCCACAGAACTTTATCAACATAGAGATAACAGTGTCTTATGATTTATGAGCTACTGCACATGTTTTTTTTATTCTCTTACTTTCTTTCCTTTGTCTGTCTCTGAGATATCACTACCGGTAAGATGTAGTTAGCTATATTTTTACTTTTATAATAAAAGTGTTTATTTAAATACTTTGTTTTCTTTAAAACAAGGTTTATTCTCCTCTAATTAAGTACAATTTCCCCCAGGGGGGAACGAAGCTGGATCACGCTTTGACAGATGGTAGCAGAGGATGGTTTTGAAGGCGTAAACACCTTAAGCTTTTTTAGACTGTCCATTTCAGCCTGCATTGCCTCATACCACTTCTCTTGCTCTGATTCAGGAAGATGCTTGATTTGTGTGAACTTATCAGGAGGAAGTGCACATTACAAATCAAAGGCAAGGGTGTTTTTGTCAGTTGCCACAAATATCGCTGTGGAGGGATCCCTTTTGTGGCCCTCTTGGAATGCCTCGGAACAGTCATCCATTCTTCTTCAGTTTCGTCCTTGTCTTCATCATCGTCGCTAGTGTCAGCATCCGCTGCTTGCGAAGATGGAACATCAGGTTGAGAAGAACTAGTGGATGGAACATCTGCCTGTGAATCTTGGTCATCAGGCTGCTTGGCATCAGCAACATCATCTCTAGGAAAATAAACTCCAGGATCATTGGAATGAATCCTGGACCAGTCAGCATCTTCCTCAAAATTGGCAGATTGGGAAATCACTATTACATGATTGGAGTCAATAAATTTGCTCCATTTTGAATTGTCATCAATACCCATAAATCTCATTCTTTTTGCTGCTGGACCTTTCCTTCTTTGTGCTAAGGGAATGTTCACCATAGCGTATGAACCAAAAATATGGAGATTCTTGAGGTTGGGCTTGTACCCATACAACATGAAGAAAGGAGTCTGATTTACTACACTACTCCAAGTACGGTTGACAATATAATTTGCATATTTAATAGCTTCACCCCAGTATGGATTACTGAGGTTGGCGTCTTCTAGGAAACAACACATCATGGTTTGCAAGACCCCTTGTTGTCTTTCTACCACTCTGTTATGCGCCAGTGTATAAGGGGCTGAGGTCTGATGAAGAATTCCATTCTTACGCATCCAGTCCTGGAACCGCTGAGACATGAATTCAGCACCACGATCACTTTGAATTCTGGCGATGCTTACTCCATGTTGGTTATAAACGAGAGCGGCAAAGTCTTTAAAGATCTGAAAGGTCTCAGATTTTTCTTTCATAGGATATACATATCTATATCTAGAGTAATTATCAACAATAGTTAGAAAATATTTTCTACCACCAAGTGTTGGCTTGAAAGGACCTACTATGTCAGTGTGTACCAAATCAAAAATGTGTGTTGATAGGCGTGTAGCACGTTTTGGAATGGCTGCTGCTTTGGATTTGGCCTTTTTGCAGACAGCACAATCCAAAAACATCGTACACCCCTTTAGATCCAAACCTTTTGTGAACTCCAGCATTTTCCTAAGAACATGAAAACTGGCATGCCCCAATCTTCTATGCCACTTATGGATACACCTGTAATGCAAAGGTTTACCAGTTAGTGAATTTTCAGCATTAACAGTTTTATGAGAAACCTCAGGCTTGCTCTGAGAAACCTGTGCCATAATTTTCTTTTTGTTGGCTTTAGGAGCCTTTGGAGTACTATTATTGCTGTTGGTATATACTAAACATCAGGGATGAATGCATTGAGCTCTTCAATATAGACAGTTCCTTTTCCTCTGACCTGACAAGTATGATTGGAAAAAGAATAAAGTTCACATAGTTCAGGATCAGGCAGAATCACGCTGGATCACGCTTCGACATCGAGAAAAGAATGGGGCTTCAAATTGTAAAAAAAGTGAAATATTTAGATGTTTGGCTAAGAGCAAGATGCTCAGCAATAAAAAAGGATAATTACATGAAATTAATGCAACAAATAGGGCAGTGGTGGCCAACCTTAAGCATACCATCCGCCAAATTTTTTCGCAGATGAGGTCAGATCCGCCATTATTTATTTATTTATTTATTTATTTATTTGGTCATTTTTGTATGCCGCCCCACTCCCGTAGGACTCAGGGCGGCCATACAACTCAAGCACGTGTTTTACCTTCTTACTTTTGCGTTTGGGGTTGTAAAATAGGGATAGGGGTAGGATCTGCTTTGCTTAAGGGAGGAAAAGGAATAACTCAATCACGCAATTCAATTAATTAATTTACGCCATTTCCAAAGACACGTTTATTGGAGCACCAATCTACAATAGTTAGAAATAATCTCTTGGACGAGAGTACTTTCACAAACAATACAAAACAGTTTTCCTGATGAACTTGATATAAATAGGAACTCATTTTCCCACTGTTCATTGAATTCACGCTTACAATCACTTTCGTGGCTTCTTTTGGTCATTTTCTTTTGCACTGTAATGGATAACAGGAAATTAAGCATAGGCTGTACGAATTGAACTGAGATCAGTTTTGTGTTGAAAATATTAAGATGGGTTCAGTTATGACACCTATTTTAAAAAAATAAGTAGGCGCAAGGAATCCATCACTATATGGCTAATTTGGCTCTGGCAGATCTCCTTTTCGTAATCTGGTTCCCTCTGAAAATTGCTTACCATATTAATGGCAACAACTGGATCTATCGCAGGGGTGGCCAAACTATGGTTCTTTGAGGATCTGTGGACTTCAACTCCCATAACCAGGAATTATGGGAGTTGAAGTCCACAGGTCCTCAAAGAACCATAGTTTGGCCACCCCTGAGTCATACATAGAATATATGATTTTAGTCTGGTGGAACTAATAGGATCATTCATTACTTTACAGATCTTTCCTTTTTTGTTTCTTCAATGAAAATTGTTTAGTTAAATAGGGCAGACTTTTAGCTCAGTGCTTAGTAATGGTACAAAGCCAGTTTTAAGGCCAGCTGGGAAGAAATAAAATATTACAAATGTCCATTTAACTATTATATATCAGAAATGATTAATTTTAAAAAAGAATAGTATCAGATTGCTTATATTTCTAGAATATTGTTTTTAATATTAGCTCTATTTATATTCATAGGGCTACCTCTTATGTTTTCTTTGGAAGTAAAATTACTACAAATGGAGCATGTGCAATATGCTTATGCACCTCTTTCAGTAATTTACATTATGAAAATAATATAGCAATATAAAATGTATATCAATAATAATAATGTTCTATCAAGTCATTGGTTTATATTTAAAAGTTTGTATATGTATTGAGATTTTAAAATCTTCCCTCTAATTTCCAGTGAGTTTTTTTAGTGATACTAAAAAATTGCTGGAACAAGAAATTGGCAATATATTTTGGATGTTTTAGAAGAGAATGTAATTGTGGGGAAGTCCTGTGCAAAATACTTGTTGGATTCTTTTATGGAAACATGTACTGCTCCATTCTTTTTATGCCATGCCTCAGTGTGCAAAGGTATTGGGTAATTTCAAACCCCATACTGCACTCAAACCCCATACTTTCACAAGAACAACAACGAATTAAAAGAAACTCACCAAGCGCAGGTTTCCAAAGACTGAAGCTTCTCTGAAGCTTGCTCTGCAGCAACGGCAGTTTTCCCAAGAAGTCCCTTCTCTGAAGCTTGCTCCTCAGAAACGGCTGGCTGGTGTAAATGGATCCCACTCCAGACGCTCCACAGGGGGCCGGCGCTTGTGACTGACTACTTCCTCCTCTGCTATTCTCTTCTATGACTCGTGGACTTCAACTCCCAGACTTCCTGAGCTAGCATGATTGGCTCAGGAATTCTGGGAGTTGAAGTCCACAAGTCATAGAAGAGCCAACTTTGTCGCTTCGTTTCGTCACTGCCGGAGTTTGAACTGCACGCGCTCTCCAGAATTAAGCAGGAAGGGGATCGGACAATAAGAAGGTCAGAATCAGTTTCGCTCGCTAAATTTTAGCGAGCGAAAGTGATTCCGACCTTCTTATTGTCCGATCCCCTTCTTCCTGCATAATAAGCGTCAGCCTTTTCTGTCTGTTGGATGATTGCAATGCGCCACTTGCAATCATCCAATGCGCCACGTTTGGCGCATGCGCCACGGTTTGGCCACCCCTGAAATAGGGGAAGATTTTAAAAGATTGGGGAAATTTCAACTGTCATTATTAGGGAAAATTGCAACAATTAAAAAGAATATTTTACCAAAATTGCTCTATTTATTTCATACGATTCCTATAAAATTAGACAAGAATTTTTTCAAAGAATTAAATTAGAAGATTATGAAATTTGTGTGGACAGGAAAAAGGGCGAGGATAAAATTAATTTCATTACAGGATAGTAGAAGCAGAGGTGGCTTTGGACCTCTCTGCGTGGGATAATTATTACAAAGCAGCAAGTCTGGTGTGGGTCAGGGAATGGATAAACTTGAAAAAGAGAATTCTAACATTAGAAGGACATGATCTTCAGATAGGGTGGCATGCATTCATATGGAACACCAGAAATAAAAAACATTCATACTTCCATAGACATACACTGCGAGATTCGCTGATACAGACTTGGGAGGGAATCAGGAAGAAGCATTATCTTAAAATACCAGGCTGGTTATCCACTATGGAGGCTATGATTCACCCTAATACATTAGACATGGGCAAAATGTTAAAATATAATAAAATCTTGGATAATGAAGGAAGATTAAAATACAACCAAGAATTAAAGGAGCAGGGAATAAAAATAGATTGGTGGCCATATCTCCAGCTACAATTGAGATACAAAAAAGATCTAGAGGAATTGGGATTTGAACTGAATCCAACACAATTAGATAAATTATTAATAGGTCCAGAAAAGAAATTATTGTCCAAAATATATAATTACTTGTTAAATTTTGATTTGGAAGAGGAGATTGTAAAGGGGCCAATGATAGCATGGGCTAAAAATGTGGGACATAATATTGAGCTAGAAGATTGGGAAAAAATTTGGAAGAAAAACTATATTTTAACAAAATCCGCCGCATACAAAGAAAATCAGTATAAAATGTTCTATCGGTGGCACTTAGCCCCAGCAAGACTCGCAAAAATGTATCCCAATTTAAACTCTAATTTCTGGAAATGTAAAAAAGCGCAAGGTACATGTATGGTGGCTTTGTTCAGAATAAAAAATATTGGATTAAAATACAAAAATGGCTAAGTGAAATTACACAAAGTCAAATAGAATTGAAACTTGAATTGTTTCTTCTGGGGATCATTAAAGGAAAATATTCTAAAAAGATTAAATATTTGATTATCCATATTACTACAGCAGCGAGAATTGTACTCACACAAGCTTGGAAAATGTCAATTATACCGACAAAGGATGTAATAGTTCGAATTTTTTTTTGAATGTGCAGAAATGGACAAACTGACTATAGAATTAAATGATAAGGAAGACTCGGAATATTACTCAACATGGGAAAACTGGTATCAATGGATAGAAAATAAAAATAGGAAATATATAATATATATATATATATAAGAATAGAGTTAAAATTTGTGTCCTGTCATAATGATGTTATTCAATCATTATGGACGTATTTACGTCATAGAAGTATTTGTATATTTTAAATCTTAATAAAGGTTTTTTGGGGGGGAGAAAAGAAAAGAAAAGGACAACCAAAGGGTAGAAAGCTCAGGTTTATGGGCTATGAACCAGGCTCAAAAAGCTATCGTTTTAGTGATGGGAGCAAGAGAATTGTGATTTCCAGGTCTGCTAATTTTGCAGAGCAAAATTGGAACAGAATTGATGCAAATTTTGAGAATGATTTACTTAGTGATGGTGATCCACTTAGTGACAGTAACTCACTTAGTGACAGTGTCAGCATTCAGGGAGGAGAAACTGAAAAAGCTGAACAAGATATGAAGCAAGAAAGGATTGACACACAGGAGCAGTCAATGCCACGCAGGTCAGAGTGATGGAACAAGAGGATTCCACCTGACAGGTATTCTGCTGGTAAAGTAAAAGTGTGTAATATATGGTATGAGCCAAGGAACTGTAAGGAAGCATTGGCATTACCTAAAACTGAACAAGTAAAGTGGAAAGAAGCCATGGACAAGGAAATGAAATCCATGGGTGAACATAAAGTGTCCACATCTATGACTTTGCCACAGGGTAGCAAAGCTGTAGGATGTAAATGGGTATACAAAAAGAAAGTACTACCCAATAATGAGGTACAATATAAAGCAAGGTTAGTGGCACAAGGGTTTTCACAGATGAAAAATGTGCACTATGATGAGGTATTCGCGCTAACTGTAAAGAGTGAAAGCATAAGGCTTGCACTACCGTTGGCAGTGGCACATGGCCATAAAATTTGGCATTTTGACATAACCACTGCATTCCTCAATGCTGAGGAAGAAATTTACATAGTTCAAGCACCAGGATATGAAAGTAAAAAGCCTAACATGGTGTATAAATTGAACAAGGCCATTTATGGGCTGAAGCAGTCAGCTAGGAATTGGAATATCTGTTTAGATAATGCATTGAAGGGTCTTGGGTTCAAGAGTTGTAAGGCTGATAGTTGCATATACACTAGAAGGTTAAAAGGTGGGGATTGTCAACTATTAGCATTTATGGATGATCTTTGTTTAATTGAAAAGGATGTATCACAGTAAAAGGGATACTCAGGTATCTGGAGGGAACTGTGAATGTGGGTCTTCAAATACAGGTCTAGGAAGAATATTAAATTATTTGATTTATGTCTCTTCCAGTCATGAAGGGAGGAGTGTTAAAATATTCATGAACTGGGAGAGTCATAGCAACTAAGTCAGCCAATGAGAGCTTAAACACATCTGAGTCTGTGCAGAGAATTGAAACTGAAACTTAATGTAAGGATTGCCTTCCCAACCAAATTCAAAGTACGAACTTCTGAGTCAGTGTTTCAAAAGGATTCCTTTATTAGCAGTTGTATGACAATCCATTCATTCAAAGCAAGGTCTAAATGCCTCCAGGCAAGGCAAGTGTATTTAACCTTAATGCCCCTCCCCATTAGGCAGGATGCAAGAGTAAAGCAATCCACAAAGTGTGAAACTTCTTTCCTGAGAGTACAGATGGCTATACGTTCCCAGACCCTTCCGTTCAACTGACTTGCATTGCCCCTCATAAACCCTATCTTAAGATGAGAAGGTTCCCAGGTGTCTAGGATCCGGATATCTGTTATAACCATTTGATCAAGCAGAACCAAGACCCCCCTTCTCCTTTTGAATGGCAGAGTCTGGAGTCTGACATGCTGCCCCCTTAAGAGAAAAAAAGGTCCATCTGTAAGACACAAGCAGAATCAATTATGATATATTAACAAGGTTTGTTAGGGTATTGGGAGTGAAATCTTCTCAATAAGATGGGAGCTTTAACATGTTGTTTAGCGACCCACTTGTTCTGTGAGGAAGGCAAATATTTCCTAGCTACCAAATACTGGATCTTCCCTCTGTGGATCCTAGAGTCAAGAATTTCCTTGATTTCAAAGTGTTGTTCCCCTTCTATCATGATTGGGGCAGGTGGTGCAGATACCACCGGTCTAAGTGATAAGGTTACCTCTCTCTTGAATAAACTAATGTGAAATACTGGGTGGACTTGTCTAAGTGTGTTTGGAACAGCCAATTCAACCACTACTGAGTTGATGATCCTGCTAATAGTGAAAGGTCTAATGAAATTAGGCCCTAATTTTTTTGATGGTTGTAACGATCTCAAGAATTTTGTAGATAAATATACTTTATCCCCAGCATGGAAAGGTTTAGGCTCTACTCTTTTCTTGTCGGCTTGAATTTTGAAAGCCTCTCTAGCTTCCTTTAAAGCCAACCTGACTACTGGCCATGTGTTTTGCAAATTTTCTATCCACTCCTTAAGTGAGGGGATAGTGGGTTTTTCTATGGGTAGTTCCAGCATTGGGCTGAAATCTTGCCCAGTAGCTACTCTAAAAGGTGTAAAACCAGTACTCGAATGTACAGAGTTATTAAATGCAACCTCTGCAAACGGTAAAAGTTCAGTCCAATTGTCCTGTTGAAAATTAATAAAACATCTTAGATACTGTTCAAGAATGCCGTTCATTTTTTCACAATTTCCATTGCACTGAGGGTGATGGGAGGAGCTTAATCCTTGGGCGGTACCAAGTAAGCCCAAAAACGCCTTCCAAAAGTTGGAGGTGAATTGGACTCCCCTATCCGAGATTATTTTTTTAGGAGCTCCATGAAGACGATAAATGTGTATTAGAAACAATCTAGCCAAGCCTTTGGCAGTTGGGATTTTCTGGCAAGGTATAAAATGTGCTTGTTTTGAAAACAAGTCTGTCACAACCCAAATGACAGTGTTTCCCCCACTTTCTGGTAGTTCTACAATAAAATCCATAGCAATTTCTTCCCATGGCGCTGACGGCTCGGCTACTTTCTGTAGAAGTCCTGGAGTTTTCCCTTGTCGTCTTTTTGCCGCAGCACAAATGGGGCAACTCGCTACATAGCTTTCTATGTCCTTTTTCAACGAAGGCCACCAAAATTGTCTCTTTATTAAGTGTAAAGTTTTTACAAAACCAAAGTGTCCAGCTAATCTAGAGTCGTGGCACCTTTCCATTAAACGTAATCTTTGGCTAGCAGGTACATAAAGTTTGTCTCCTACCCAAGCTAATTCATCTTTCATCACGCAACTGGACTTGTGGTTCAAAAACCATTCATCGTTGATTAAAGCTTGTTTAAAAACGTGAATGGTGTCTGCGTTTCTCAATGCGTCTTTTCCTCCTTGGGACCTGGTGATTACTTTGGCTGCCAATTGATTAGTTTGTACTATATGTTTAAATACCTCTGATTTTGCACAATTGTATTGTGGCTTTCTGGACAGTGCATCTGCTAGAAAGTTTTTCCCCCCAGGGATAAATTTAAGAGTAAACTCGAACCATTGAGCCCAACGAACTTGTTTAGGAGATAGTTTCCTTGGTGTCTTTAGGGCTTCTAAGTTTTTGTGGTCAGTCCAGACTTCAAAAGGGATCTTACTCCCTTCTAAGAAATGTCTCCAAGTTAAAAGTGCCCATTGCACCGCATAAGCTTCTTTTTCCCAGATTGCCCACCTTTGTTCAGTTTCACTTAGTTTCCTGGATGTATACGCACATGGCTGTAGTTGTCCTTGCTCATTACTCTGGAGTAGGATTGCTCCTATTGCCACATCGCTAGAATCTGCTTGTATTATGAAGGGTTTTTCTGTGTCTGGGTGCTTCAAAACTGGTTCTGTTGAGAACAGCCGTTTTAGTTTTTCAAATGCTGCCTGGCATTCCATTGTCCAATTCACGGGCTGTCTCGGTTTAGGATCTCCCTCCCCCTTTGTTCTTAGCAGTTTTGTGATGGGAAGGGCAATTTGAGCGAATGCGGGGATAAATTGGCGATAGAAATTTGCGAACCCCAGGAAACTTTGCAGCTGCTTGCGTGTGCGAGGTGTTTCCCAATCTAGTACCGCCTGCACTTTTTGAGGATCCATTTCTATGCCCTGGTGTGAAATACGATACCCCAAATAATCAATTTTTTCTTGGTGGAATTCACATTTTGAGAGTTTGGCATAAAGTTTTGCCTTGCGGAGTTTGCTTAGCACTGCCCTCACCAATTTAATGTGCTCAGCTTCGGTCTCTGAGTATAAGAGAATATCATCTAAATAAACAAGAACCCCTTTGTATAAATGTTCACGTAAAACATCATTGATTAATTGCATGAACACTGCAGGTGCCCCTTGTAGCCCAAAAGGGAGCACCTTGAATTGGTAGCATCCCAGGGGAGTGTTGAGTGCCGTTTTCCATTCATCCCCCTCCTTAATCCTGATTCGGTAGTATGCCTCCCTGATGTCTAGTTTGGAAAAAAAAATTTCCTTTTGTGAGGCGGGCCAGCATATCTTTCATCAGGGGGAGGGGGTACATGTTTTCAACACTTATCGTGTTTAGGTTTCTGAAATCAACACATAAGCATTTTGTGCCATTTTTTTTCTCCCTAAATAACACTGGGGCTGCTATCTTTGGTCTGGCTGGTTCAATGAAACCCCTTGCTAGGTTTTTCTCAATGAAAGCTCTCAGCTCTTCTAACTCCCCCAGTGACATGCTATACATTTTTGGTTTAGGCAGTTTAGCCCCAGGTAAGATGTCTATTGCACAGTCAGAGGCGCGATGCGGGGGAAGTTCATCCGAAGCTGCTTCACTAAAAACTTCTGCCAAGTCTTTGTATTCCTTGGGTATGCCTTCTGTTGGCACGCTATAACCAGGCATGGCTGTTTCCCTGCATTCAACCCCCTCAGTTCCTATCTGTGGGTCCTCCACGACAGTCACGTGCATCTGGAATTGTATGGTGCCTTGCTCTCAATTTATTCTTGGATTCCACTTTTTCAGCCATGTGAGTCCCAAGACTAGTGGCCATTCCATGCCAGGTGCTACTATAAATGTAAGTTTTTCTTCGTGGCTCTCAATGCCTATTTTCAGGGGTTCTGTGGCAAAAGCAGCTGGCTCCCCCCTGCTATTGACCCATCCAGTTGGCAAAACGTGATGGGGTTTCTCAGCTTTCTCACTGTGATTCCCAGCTCCCTGATTAGGGTTGGGCTGATTAAGCAACAGGTACACCCTGAGTCTACTAATGCGGAGATATTTTTTCCCTCATCTTGGTTAGCGATAAATAGTCTGAGAGGGAGGGTAAGCGGTTCAATTGGTTTGCTTACCAGTGGTTCATCCTCTGGGTCGCTTTTGAACGATGCTGGATCTTCCCTTCGAAATGCCGGGATGTTGTCTCCAGCGGGGGGAGGGGATGGTGGTCCTATCATCTCACTGCTCCTCAGGGCTATTTCCCTCCCACACTGGGTGGGTCTCGCTGGTCTCTCCCCCATTTGGTGTTCGGGTTTCCGGGTGGGTGTTTGGGGCCAGCATTCGGGTGCTCGGTGCCCCTCCTTCCTGCACTTGAAACAGATTGGAGGTTTAGGGAAAAAACCCTGTTGCCTTCTGAAGGGCTCTTTCTTCCATTGGGGTGGGGATTTCTTCCATGCTCGCCCCGTACGGTACTGGTTCCTGGTCATATCAATCTCCGCTTCTTCAGCGGTGAGGTACCACTCATGCAGATGATTCGGTGCACCCCTAGCCACGCAGGCATTATACAGATCGTCACTCAGTCCATCCTTAAAACAGCTTACCAGGATGTCTTCTGGCCAGTTTAGCCAACATGCGAGGTCCCGGAATTCTTCAGTGTACTCCACCACTGGCCATTGTCCCTGCTTCACCACCTTAATACGATCGTGTGCTTTGCGGTCTTCCAGCGGGTCCTCGAACCGTCGTCGTAGGGCCGTCATGAATTGGTTAAAGTTGCGCAGTTCGGGTGCATCGTCATTATGTAGGGTCACGATCCATCTGGCAGCGGCTCCTTCCAGAGCTAAGGTAACTGCTTGCACTCGGGATCCCTGTGTTTGGAACTCACGTCCATATTCTTGCATATAGGTGAGTATGTGTGCTGTGAAGAATCCCAATTGTTGCGGGTCCCCATCAAATTTCACTCCGGGGGGGGGGGAGTTTTCATTTTTGTTGTGGGGCTTGGAGTTGGTTAGGAAGGGGTGCCGCTGTGTGTGCTGCCCTGGGAGGATTTGTTGGGTCCCCTGCTGTGTCCTCCATCTGTATGCCGGCTTCCCGGAGGTTATTGGCTCCCCCAGCCTCTTCAGCGGTTGCTGTGCTCCCAGCGCTCCTTAGTCGCCGTTCTGGGGTCCCTCAGATGTTGAGATTTTACAACGTTTCCATCACCAGCTGGGCTAGGTATCTCTTCAAACGCCCCTCCCTCAGTGGTGCTTCGGTGAATTCCTCATGGTCAGCGAGAGCTTCTAGCTCCAATTCCCAACAAGGTTTCCGATTCCTTCGATTAAGGGTGACTCCTCTGGTTCTCCCATCCCAGCTGTCCTTTTTCCCAATGCCGATAGACCAGCGGGGTTTCTTAGAGGTCTCGAAACCTCCCTCAGCCTCTTTGATGGGGAGTGCGGAACAGGCATCCGACTGGGTGGTGATTGGTGTCTCCCCCCAGCATTCAGTTTCCTCCTGTTCCCAGTTTTGTTTAGACATGGTTTGCCTGGTCCCCTCAGTAGAGCGAAGTTGCTTCTCTGGGTTGCCAATTTTGCAGACCTTGCTTTCTGTAAGGATTGCCTTCCCAACCACATTCAAAGTACAAACTTCTGAGTCAGTGTTTCAAAAAGATTCCTTTATTAGCAGTTGTATGACAATCCATTCATTCAAAGCAAGGTCTAAATGCCTCCAGGCAAGGCAAGCATATTTAACCTTAATGCCCCTCCCCATTAGGCAGGATGCAAGAATAAAGCAATCCACAAAGTGTGAAACTTCTTTTCTGGGAGTACAGATGGCTATACGTTCCCAGACCCTTCCATTCAACTAACTTGCATTGCCCCTCATAAACCCTATCTTAAGATGAGAAGATTCCCAGGTGTCTAGGATCCGGATATCTGTTATAACCGTTTGATGAAGCAGAACCAAGACCCCCCTTCTCCTTTTGATGGCAGAGTCTGGAGTCTGACACTTAAGCTAGAAGGCTGGGTGCTGCTCAGTCCACTCTGTACTCTGTGTGCTCTGAACTCTGAAATGAAACTGTTCTCTGCTGTTTTTATTGTGTATATATTCTTGTATATAAAGAAGTTTCTTATTTAAATCAATCCTTCTGAATCAGTTACATATTAGATGTTCAATTATCCAGATTTAATGACATGCATAGTATATGACAGAACATGACATAGCAGTTGGGTTTGTATATCACAATTGTAATAGTTAGCATAACTGTGGTTTATTGAATATTCCACAATCAGCTGAGTTAATGAAATTTATTAAGGTCTAAAAACTTAGTTAATGGATAATAGCTGTAATTAACATGCTGAGCTAAACCCTAACATTGGGGATGGGATATTGTGTAAACCAAGCCAATGAAGAAAAAGAGAAGGAAATCAGAATTGGACATTGTTCACATAAATTTGGGTGCAAGGAAGCAATTGTGACAGTAAGTTCTACTACGGGACTCAAAAGAACATATTTGTTTTACTGCTTGTAATAATTATAATATACAAATAAAGTGTTATCTATAGGTTGTTTAAATGTTGTTTTTCTATGGGCCTAACTACTAATCTGTGTAGGTTTATTATTTATTTATTTATTTATTTATTTATTTATTTATTTATTTATTTATTTATTTATTTATTTATTTATTTATTTATTTATTTATTTATTTATTTATTTATTTATTTATTTATTTATTTATTTATTTATTTGGTCGTTTTTATATGCCGCCCCACTTCCGTAGGACTCAGGGCGGCGTACAACATAATACAAAACAATTTATTAAGAAAAACAATGACACAAATGACTAAAAGAATTACAAAAATTAAAAAAAAGCAAAGGTTACTTTGTTGAAGTAATATTTAGTCATGTGAATGGAAATATTCTTACATCTACACAAAATATGAGTATGTAAATACTTGTATGTCAATGTGTGGCCAAGAAGATGATGTTCATTTGTTCACATGCCATAGGGCTTAAATACCTAGAAATCTTTTTGCATGTATCAGTCTACATAAATTGCATAGAAAATTATGTCTTCAGTAACTGCCAAGCACACAAATGGTAGAATATACTGAGCTATATAAAAGGTCGAAGAATGTGTCCCAGATCTTCATCAAATGGTATCCACAGGTTGCCACAGTGATAGTGCTGGCAGCAAAATGATTAACTAATTTTGCTCTCCTCTGTAATGAGGGCATTTGGATTGACATATTTGTCTTCTCTTTCCTCCACAGTGATTCAGCTCTGAGGATTAGTCAACTTGTTTGGATCATTGAGGATATGGTGAAGACTGCTGTATACTTGCCTTCTCCCTCCCTTGTTCCTTCATGAACAGTAGATTGTCCAGGAAATAGTCATTTTCTCATTAAGTCCCATTCATATTCATTCCTCCTCATAGTCCAATTCTATCATTTCTTTCAAATTTGTTGTAAACAAGGCTGGATTTCCAGATAGCTCAAAGGCATAATATGTCTCACTTGTAGTAAGTTTTGGCATGCTTCTTAAAGGTTGGCTTGTAAAAAGTTTCCTAACTCTGTTTTATCCAATGCCAGAGCAAATGCACCAACATTATGTGGAAGAGGCAACCTGCAGTTCAGTAGCTGCATGGCAAATGGCTAGGTTTGGTTTTTCTAGTGACTGCTCCACTATTCTGATAGGAATCACATAATTGAAACTTTTCCCTGCTATGATAGAAAGCAAGAAGAGCATAGCAATAGCAATAGCACTTAGACTTATATACCGCTTCATAGTGCTTTACAGCCCTCTCTAAGCGGTTTTACAGAGTTCATCATATTGCCCCCAACAATCTGGGTCCTCATTTTACCCACCTCGGAAGGATGGAAGGCTGAGTCAACCTTGAGCCTGGTGAGATTTGAACAGCTGAACTGCTGAACTGCAGTGCTGCATTTTAACCACTGTGCTACCTCAGCATATCCTCCAAAGCCAGAATTTTTCTTCTTTATACAATAATTCCATCTGTGTTTGAGCACACATCTAATTGTTTCAATCTGCTGCATCCATTCTTTTTAGAAGAAAATTAATACAATAGGACTTCCGGTTTGGCATCATGGCGGGACGGTCGATGGATAGTGGGGCTTCACGAATCCTGGCCGATTCTTCATTGTTGGGGACCCTAAGGGGCTAAAGTCAACTAACCCAAATAACGAAGAAGAGAGATGGCCATTATGGCTGACTGAAGCTGGGGCAACTGAAGAAACTGAAGAAAGAGATGTGCTGGAGTGGTTTGTGAACAGTGGATTGGAACTGGATAAGATAATTTTCATCTTCTATACTAAAGACCTAACCCCAAATGGAAGAATTTTTGAAAGAAAAATTCTCTAAAGTGTTGCAAAAGTGGCAAGCTAACACATAGAGAGAGATTATAGACCTGAAAGAGAAAGGAAATTTTAATGGGAGACTATGAAGTTCTAAAATATAAAAAGATTGGACTGGAACTTGTAGTATTGTGAAAAGTGATTTTAATTCATTGTCTGATTATTGGAAGAGAATATATAAAGAAAAATGGTTTGTGATTATTTGGCACTCAGCTGTGAGAGTTTCTGTTTTGTTTTAATGCTGGAACCTTGGGCTGAGGCACCATCTACTGGTGGAAAAAAGAAAAAGACTATACTATACTGGAAAAGTCCTTGAAACTCAGGATTGATAAGAAAAAAGAAATAGAGTGCAAACAACACCTGGAAGGCTTTTTGTTTTGTATCTACTTGCCTTTTGGCTGGTTGGGAGTAACTGGTGAGCCCTTTATTATAAACAACAGGAATTGCCCTTGAAACTGAACATTTGACTATGCAGATTAATGAGACAAGGTGAAACCTGGTGGGCCATTCTGGATTATAAATGTTGCACGATAGAACATCTTACGAGTCGAAAGAAGAAAAGTGTCAGGTTTCGCGAGTTGACAAAAAGTTAAACAAGACCTATAAACTTTGATAATTTAGCGGGAGCAAATTGCAGATTCTGAGGACTATAAATATTGTGCTCTTGGAGGAATAGTTCTGGGACTGAGTAAATTTTTCTGATATTGGCCTTTTGGGGTGATGGACAATTGGGACATTGGGATCTTGGTGGATTATTGATTAACTTTTAGCCCATTAAATTAAAGTAAAATGGCACAACAGGGGGAAATAGATGCATTCCAAAAAGAAGTACTACTGATGTTTCAATGTATTTAGGAAGGTATGACAAGGAACCATAGGGAGATGAAGGAACTGATACATGATACAGATGTTAGATCAGGAAACTCTCGCAAATGACAATGAAAAATGAATAAGATATCCAGGAAATAGAGGAGAAAATAAAAAGAGTAGAGGAAGAAATAGAGAAGACAAATCAACAAATGAACACAAATAGATAAAGATGAGAAAGAGACAGTAAAAATTTCTGAAATGAAGCAGGCAGATTATGCTTTAAGAGCTCAAAATATAGAAGAGGACAAAGAGAAAGTGGGAGTGATGGAAGAGTTATTGATAAATATGCTGGAGATTCGACAGTGAGAGGTAGATGTAGAGGCAGATGAAATACTTACCATAGTTTAAATAAGAGTGATGTAAACAGATGCAAGATCCCAAAGAAGGAGTATGGGAGAATGGTCAAAAAAGTAACAAGAATTGAAATACTAAAAAGAGCAAGAGATGATGGATAGATATAGAATACTTCTTAATATAAGACTTGTTTGATTAAGAGTTAGACAATAGAGGTAGAAGTTAGAAATGGGGAAATATTACTACATATATCGTTATATAATATATTATAATTACCATGTAGATGCAAATACTAGAAGCTGAAAGATTATCAGATATACTTGAATAGTATTATTGTTATTAATATTGTGTATAAAGTAAACTGATCATTATTACTATTATTATTTTAACTTCTATTATTAATCTCAGAATTATTATTAATATTTTGTAAATCTAAAATGACTCAGACAATACACTGTTCACCAAGCACCTATGTTTATTTAAAGAAAAAATATATAAATAATTTTTTTAAAAAAATTCATACAATGATCTTTTGGACATAATAGGTCAGATGCTGTACAATAACTAGAAGGGAACATATAGGGTACATAAGCAACAAGAATTAACAGTCTCTATGATCTGTTTTTGCCCCACAACACTTTTGGATTTGATTCCCCCCTCCATCTCCACTCACCCCCAATCTAGAGCAATTGATCTTAAGGATTCAAAACAGGTTAAGTTCAAGTAAAGAGAACCTTTTCTTTTAAAGATCTAATTACAGCATAGGGATACTCATTTTTGGGGGAAGAGTTATTGCTTACAAGGGATCCCTGTGGGATGCTGGCTCAATTTCTCCAGGGTGGCAATTAGATTTGTGGGGCAGGAATAGGTATATTTGAATTATTGCTAATGGGGCATTTTTTCTGGTTGTAATTGTAATTGGGAATGCAGTGAAGAGGAAAGGCAACAATTAGCAGAGAAGAGAAAGAAAGAAAAAAGAAATGGAAAAAAGGGATAATAGGGGAAGATGATTAATATGTTTCATGCTTCTTTATATATATGAATCAGGAGGAAGAAAGAGATAATGTGTCAATCCAAGAAAGTAAACCAAACTAAGGAACCAAAACTAGTTAGCTTAGGACTACATTTATTGAAACACCTGTGGTAACAGAATGTTGCAATGTGTGCTTCCCTCTCCCTCTCTTTATCTTTCTGTCAGCCAGGGAGGGACTTTTTTGAGTTGCTTTTTAAGTTGTTTTCTTGGCCAGGGCACAAGTTCTATTTTTTTTCTGATGTTGCCTCTCCCTCCTTGTTTTCCACATAATAAGTGAGAATGGATGAATATCAAATCCAAATAGGCTTCCCTTGCATCATACAAAGATAGCCCAAAGTTTTTGACCACCTGATTGTGTGCCTCCTTCTGTATGTCCTCAGGAAGGCTTAATGTGCTTCCCTGGAAATTGTATTTTTTTTCTTAACGTCTTGCCTTCAAATATTGTTCATGGGCAAGGTAGACTGAGTTGATGTGCTTTGATGAAAGCTTGAAATCAGAGCTACTAAGTCAGCAGCAAACCTTGGTTCAATTGGTTCTACTGGTTTCCTTTGGGATATTGATTTCAAGTTGGGCCCTAATCCTCAATTCCTCTTTTGGATTTAAGCAAAACCAGAACTCCATTTTTTTTAAAATTGGTCACCATGTGGAGGGTGCACTCACAAAATGTAAAGCTTGAAATAGGCCAGACTGTGCCTGGTTTAATGCATTTACAGTGGTACCTCAGTACTTGACTGCTTCAAAACTCATTGAATTTAGTATTCAATGCATTTTGATGTGACAATGTTGTCCTGGTACTCATTGCTTCTTTGGTATTCAGCATGCTGAAAAAGAAAGAGGGAGATGGCCACAGAGGGCGGACAGGACGTCGGTCATGCTGGGAAGGTCTCCAACATAGGAAAAAGGACAGACAGAAAGTTCTTCCTCGCCAAAACATACGGTCACATGGTAAATCACCTGGTTTGTTTGGCATTCACAATTTTTAGTACTTGTAGTGCCACCCAGAACCAATTAACATCGAGTACCGAGGTACCACTGTAATTGAAAAAGCTTAGCTTTTGTTTTTCTGTCCTGTCTCTTCTGTGCTATTCTGAAGGAAATCCTGACTCTATGTTTCCTCTCTTCACATTAGGGTACTTTGCAGCTCCTTTCTCAAGCTCTTAGCTCTTCAGCAGCATTTACCCATTAGCTCCACTGTTTCTTGCTCTAAGAAATTACTACATATTTGATCAACAGTTTAAAAAAGTAGACCACAACCTACTCCTTCATAAGCTAGAAAAAAGTGGGATAGACAGCTACACAACCAGATGGATTAACAATTGGCTGACCAACCGTACCCAGTGAGTAGTCCTCAATGGCTCTAAGTCCACATGGAGAGAAGTAAGCAGTGGGGTACCACAAGGTTCCGTCCTAGGCCCAATACTCTTCAATATCTTTATAAATGACCTAGATGAGGGAATAGCAGGAGAACTAACCAAATTTGCAGATGACACCAAGCTGGCGGGAGTAGCAAACACCCCAGAGGACAGACTCAAAATCCAGAGGGACCTTGACAGACTCGAACACTGGGCCCAAACCAACAAAATGAAATTTAACACAGAGAAAAGTAAAATTCTGCACCTAGGCAAGAAGAATCAAAAATACACATACAAACTGGGCGAAACCACACTCAATAGCAGCGATTGCGAAAGGGATCTCGGAGTCCTGGTAGACAGCCAACTAAATATGAGCCAGCAGTGTGCAGCAGCAGCCAAAAAGGCCAACACAGTCCTGAGCTGCATAAATAGAGGGATACAATCAAGGACCAGAGAGGTACTAGTACCACTCTTTAAAGCCTTGGTCAGACCACATCTAGAGTACTGCATCCAGTTTTGGTCACCACATTACAAAAAAGACATTGAAACTCTAGAGAAAGTGCAGAAGAGAGCAACCAGGATGATAAAGGGTCTGGAAAATAAAACATACGAAGAGCGGTTGCAGGAACTGAGCTTGGCCAGTCTAGCGAAGAGAAGGACCAGGGGTGACATGATAGCAGTGTTTCAATACTTGAGGGGATGCCACAGAGAGGAGGGGGTCAGGCTGTTCTCTTTGGCACCAGAAAGCCAAACAAGGAATAACGGATGGAAGCTGACCAAGGAGAGATTCAACCTGGAAGTGAGGAGAAACTTTCTGACAGTGAGAGCGATCAACCAGTGGAACAGCTTGCCAGCAGAGGTCGTGAGAGCCCCAACACTTGCGACCTTCAAGGAGAGACTGGACTGCCATCTGTCTCAAATGGTGTAGGAACTCCTGCTTGAGCAGGGGGTTGGACTAGATGACCTACAAGGTCCCTTCCAACTCTAATAATAAATCTAAATCTAAAAAGTACACTTTGATTTTTTTTTAATGTTTGTGTTTATAATCTGAACAGAGGCAGTAAAAGAGTAATTTACCCTGTCATTTGAAGCCATTGCTTTACATTGAGGTCAGACCTTTCTAACTAAAAAAGAAAGATTGGATTACATTTGTTCTAAAACTTGTTATACTTTCATACTTACAGATTGTAGTTTGGTTTACAGCAAGCTTATTATTAAATTTTGTTAGCAATCTCTCTTTTAAAAAAACCTATTCTACTGAATAGTATATAATTTACAGTAAAATCAAAGACTTCTCATGACATTGAAATGTTTTTTTTGCTACATCTAGCAATTAAATAAAGCCTTTTTGTGAAACAGATCACAAAACTGAATATTACATAGAGCACTATATCTCTGTTAGTAATACAAGAAGTTCTTGATTTATAACCATTCATTTGGTGACCACTGGAATTTACAACCGTGCTAAAAAATGACTTATGACCATTTTTCACACTTACAATTGTTTCAGTGTCCCCATGGTCATATGATCAGAATTTGGATGCTTGGCAAACTGGCATGTATTTATGATAGTTGCAGAGGCCTGGGACCAGCTGATCACCTACAGTATCTAACAAACAAAGTCAATGAGGAATCCAGATTCACTTAACAACTATGTTACTAACTTAACAACTGCAATGATTCACTTAACAGCTGAATTGCTTACAATGGAAATTTTGGGTTCAATTGTGGTTGTAGGTCAAGGACCATGCGCATATATCAATATAAGACTTTAAAGCAGGGGTCCTCAAGCATTCAGCTGCAGCCCACTACTCGGCCTTGGCCCGTTCAGAACTGGGCCATATGAGCGATGGAATAGTGCATGCATGTGCACAGCTATACTTGCTGGTATTCACACTTGCATGCACCTCCACTTATGTGAGTGGCTGGTGCTTGCACTCACATGCAAAGTTCCATTTGTGTGAGCAGCGGCCACGCACATATGTCATTCATGCAAATCGAACTGTGCGCATTCACACATCCCTACCACTCATAACAGAACCTAGTAGAGCAAGTTCTTGAACAGAATTATTTTCAGATTGAAAAAGAACTTCACTGGTAAATTAAAGGAGTAGTTATTATATCTACTGAAGCAAAAAAAATCACTTTTTTATGCATTTGAAGAGAATACTGACTTTGGTCAAAAAAATCTTATACCACACACATATTGGTGAACATACATGGATATGTATGGATATCCATGAACATACATGGATGGATATCCATGAACATACATGGATATCATTTTTTGTATTTGGAAAACAGAGTTGGAAATTTTAGTTGAATATTATATGTGGTTGCATCAGTGTGACTTTCAGATTTATGATGCAATTAATCCTATATTTTTGGATTTGTTTAAATCCAAATTTCTTCATATAAAAATACATAAAAAACCATACATTTCCCATTCCAAAGAAATAGGATGTTATTTACCCGATGAATATATTTCTGATAATTTGATATATTTGATCCCTTAAACTGATTTTAAAGTTAAAGATATCAAAAGATGAGCTCTTAATAAGAGCATAGTTATAACCATTAATTGATGTTTCAGATATGCAGAGGTGGAATCAAGAGACAATATGTTCCAAGACATTGCTGTTATTTTTGATACATATTGCATAAACATTTTTAATAATTAATAATTAAATAATTAATTTAATAATACATTTTATTTTAATTATAATTATAATAATAAATTAATAATGTAATAATTGTAGATTTTTTGAGATATTCCAGGATGTAAAAGAACAGCCTTTGAGCCTCATCATGTCTTGTGATCTTGGCAAATTAGGGCACTATTTAAGGTGGTCCATCCTGGGGGATTTTTTCAGCTACCTGACATCCATCAAGCATCTGATAAAACTCTGGAGCTCAAAGATGGTCATTGCTCCTAAGTAGTCTCTCTGATGCTCTGCTGACCAGTTCTAGGGAGCAGAGCATCATGGTTTAAAAACAAAGAAGTAGAGACTTGAAACAGGTTTCTATGTACTCCCTTTAATTTTTCATAGATCCAGTAATATTAGACAACTTTTGACTTATGTTCAGCCCCTACATTCTGAGGAAGATATTCAGAAAATGGTGCAAGGCCTGATTGAGGAAGAAAAAGCTCTATGCCCCGGTGGATGACCATAATTGGTGAAATTAAGAGAGGAGAAAGTAGCCTAGGGTATGCTCCCTTGTGGGGTATGGCATTCTTGTACTTTAATTTAAGAAACTACAAGGAGAAATAAAATATTAGTTCAGAATGAGGTACCCAGTATGTTGATTACCATATTTTTTGGAGTATAAGACACACCTTTTCCCCCCTAAAAGAGGCTGAAAATTTGGGTGCATCTTATACTCCAAATGTAGCTTTTTCGAAGCTTTTTTTCATCCCTAACAAGGTGCTAACAATCTTCCCGGCTCTTCCCAGCTTGCAGGCTTTTTTTCATTGCTACTCCCTCCGAAGGTTTTTTCCAGCCCTAAGTCTTTGCAGGCTTTTTTCATTGTTACTCCCTCCGAAGGAGGTTTTTTTCAGCCCTAATGAGGTGCTAACGATCTTCCCAGCTCTTCCCGGCTTGCAGGCTTTTTTCATTGCTATTCCCTCCGAAGAAGGTTTTTTTAAGGCCAAACCAGGGGATAAAATAATGTGCTGAAGCTGACCAAATTAAGTATGCTAGCCAGATGAATACCTGGTAGGCAGATCCTCCCTCCCTATTTTCCTTTCCCAAAACTAAGGTATGTCTTATACTCCGGTGCATCTTATACTCCAAAAAATATGGTATATTAAGCTTTAAATATTCATATTGGGTTTTAGCTGGAGATGTTCTGTAAGTTTTGACGAGGTCTCTTGTGGGGCTGGGAGACTCAAACAAGTTTAATTTGAATTTTGTAAGGTGGTGGCACTGTGTCAGTCCGAAGCCATTTTATTTGGGATCTTCTTCCTGCCACACTTTATACTATTCTACTATGCATTTTCTACTGTGGGAAAATGGGAGGGGTGATGGTATGAGGTTGTTAGTATGTAGCCATAACAAATTCTTGCTAGAAAGCCAAGGTCATCCTTTGTCTCTGCACATCTGCACCTCTGCACCTGCACGGAAGGAGATGGGTGGACTCTGCCAGCATGGCGACTGAAGATTGCACAACGTGATGGATTTGTGGGTATGGGGGCAAGGACTTGAACTTTCAACTGGGTGGTGAAACCCGGAGGACTTCAGATTCGGGTTTCACCCAGATGTACGAACATGGCTCTGCTAATAAATTGGAACTTTGAGGAATACTTTGCCTCAGACTCTGATTTAATTTTGGATACTATTTGGAACCCTGACATTAACCCGAATCTCCCTTAAAAAATCACCCAGCTAGCTCAAATCCTCGGGGTGCTGTTCAGGGTCCTGAGCCCCAGTGCCGACCCAGCAATGGGTGGTGTAGAGACTCAGGGAAGATGAAGGAAGAGAAGCAAGCCACAGAGAAGCCGGTAGATGACGGATCGTGTGTTCACATCGAGACCATCAATTTGCCTTCCCAAGCCATGGTGGAAGCCAAAGAGGGCTGATTTCTCCCATGGGAAAACCGTGGGAGCCGCACCTGGGCGCGTGTGCAGCCTTGGCCCATGAGTGGAGGCAACCAAAGCTGATGCTGACTGGACATTCCGAAGATGAAGAGTCCCAGCTGCCATCACAGAGAGTCACTGATGGGTCTGCCCAATCAATTCAGATGACTAAGCGTGTCAGGCCAAAGCCATCTTGACTGGAGACTTTGGCCTGCCACACTTTATGCTTAGGATGTATTCTTGGTGTGGGAATTTGGGAGGGACCGTAGCATGAGGGATGTAGAAATGTAGCCATAACAAATTCCTACTAGATTCTCAAGGTCATCCTTTGTCCAGCACCTGCCTGGAAGCGGATGGGAGTAACGGACATGTTGGCAGAAGATGAATGGTCAACGTGATGAACTTGTGGATGTGGGGGCAAGGAAATGAACTTTAAACAGGGTGGAGAAACCCTTGTAGCTTTAGATTCGGGTTTCTCCCAGATGTGCCAACATGGCTCTGTTAATAAATTGGAACTTTGAGGAATACTTTGCCTCGGACTCTGATTTAGGTTTGTATGCTATTTGGAACCCTGACACTAACCCGAATCTACCTTAAAACCTCATCCAGCTACCCCGATCCTCAGGGCGCTGTTCGGGGTCCTGAGTCCAAGCACCGACCCATCACCGGGTGGTGCAAAGACTCAGGGAAGATGGAGGAGAAGATGCAAGCCACTGGGGAACAAGTAAAGGATGACTCGACAGGACGCGTTCGAATCCTCTACTCTCCACCCCCAGAATTTGCAGCTGCCATGGAGGCCACGGAGAGAGAAAGCCAGTTAGGGGCTAGGCGCAAACAGCCGGCCCCTGTGCCCCTCTCTCAGCCGGAGCTGACCTCTCAAGGTGCAGTTGGGGAGCTGAGTCCTCCCCCCCAGCGAGCATGGGAGCCTCACCTGGGCGCGGGGTTAGCTTCAACCCATGATTGGAGACAACAGAAGATCATGCTCACCAGGTGCTCCAAAGGCAAAGGATCACAGCTGCTGTCTCACAGCCAATCGCTGATGGATCTCCCCGACCAGTTCGGATGCCTAAGTGTAAGTTGGACAAATCCCCATTGGGACCCGAAGCCACTAGATGGAACCTGGCCCATCCCACATTCTCCTTCCCAAGGAAGCACCTGGGGCCCCAGTTGAGTGGGGGCACAGCCTCTTTCCACACCGCGGCAAGCGGGACCCTAGGGGACCTCTCCACCGGGGTGAAGCCTACGTGTGCCACCCTTCACCCCAGACCGAGGGCAACTTGTCAAGCCGGCCTGGGAAGCCCTCAACTTGGCAGCCGGGAGTGTGGGGATTGCCAACTCCATCCCAGCTGCCAAGTCTCGGCCTAACGCTGCCGTGGCAAGCCCCATCTGAATGGGCTTTCTTTCCCGGAATGGGATGGGCACAATGCCAATGGATGCCGAGGTCCCCCCTGCAGCCCAACCTTGCGCCAATGCTTGGGGCAGCGCCGCAGCCCCCCGCAATGTCAGGCCTTGCCACGCAAGCCCCGCCGCAAGCGCAGGGACCCCTCCCTGTAGACAGGGCCGCACCGGGAGCAGGCCAACAATGGAGGCCAGGAGGGGGACTGATTGGAGGGCCCCTGCAGCAAGCCATCACTCCGCCGGCTGCGCACTTGCCAGCCACCGCCCTGAGAGCCCAGGAGCCACCCCCTCGGTTCCGTGCCACATTTGATGGGGACCCTAAAAATCTGGCCTATTTCCTCCACCGAGTGTGGGCATATGTGGACGAGCATGGGGCACAGTTCCAATCAGACAGACAGCTGATTGACAAGATAACCAAGGGGATGAATGAAGGGGAAGCAGAGGAGTGAGTGACGGAGCTCCATGACAAAGTGGAGCTGGATGATGCAAACAAATTCATCCAATTGATGAGGGTCTGGTTCCACGATGTGGCCCAACACGTGGAAGCCGAAGAACAGATTCAGCGATTGAAGCAAGCGGGCTGCCCAGCAAAAGAACTAGTGTGGGAATTCAGAAGAGCAGCTGGGAAGGTGCGTGATTGGCCCAAATGGCTCTTGGTGCACATGTTCTGAGCTGCCCTGGATCCCGAATTGAGGGAGGCGTATGAGATCTGAGGGGTCCCAGATAGGATCCAGGAGTGGTATGCCACCGCCATCACTCTGGATCGTGTAGTCCGGGATGGGAAGAAACCTCCCGCAACCCAGCCAGCTCGAAGACCTTTGGGCCGTCAGGTCCCCCCAAAACAAGTCACGGGCCCAAACCAACTAGGGGCATGAAGTGCTACCATTGTGGCCAAGCTGGCCACAAGGCTACTGAGTACCTGGTGCCGGCACCCGTCATACAACCGAGGGCTAGGCTGCCTCCGGGCCCAAAGAAAAAGCCAGCGAAGAAACCAGAGCTGGGATGCTTGGTCCTGCAAGCTGGGGAGCCCCCTTCCCCCTCTGATGATGCCGAGACATTGCCAGCAGAGGAATCACCCCCCCCCGATGGGATTAGGGAGGCAGTGGCGAAGATGACCCAATGGTGAGTGAAGCAGTTTGCCCCTTCCTCATAAAAGCAAAAATCACGGTGCCAGAAATGGGGAAGGAGGGAGATATAGATGCTATGATAGACATGGGCTGCTCGAGGTGCCTAATCAGCAAGGTAGTGGTAGAGAAGCTAGGGATCTGCACCAGGCCCCTAGCTAACCCCATCCGGTTCCAACAGGTGGACGGATCACTAATTGGGGGAAGCCCTCCCCCTCTCCTCACAGAGCTGCTAGACTTGCAAATAGGATGCCAGCACAAACTTGTCCAGTTCATAGTCGCCCCAAGATGTCAGAAGCAATTATCCCGGGGCTAGCCTGGCTAGACAAGTGGACCCCCACCATAAAATGGGAGGGTTGGTATCGGAAGCTAACTCTGCACATTGGGCCTACACCCCGATCAAAAAATCAAAGCCACCAGGAGAAGTTAACACCCCTAGGTGCAAGTCATCCTCAGCTGGCAGCCCCCGTGAGGGAGACCACTCCCCCAGGCTCCCAGCAGGTGCCTGCTAAATACTGAGACTTAGAGGGGGTGTTTAGTGAGCAACTACCTCCCCTCTCACCGGCCCACGGACTGTGCGATAGATTTCGAGCTGGGGGCCACGCTCCCCAAACCCAAAATGTATTCCATGACCCCGAAGGAACTGGGAGAATTGAGAAGGTACATCGATGCCAACCTGGAGCAGGGCTTTATCCAAGTCGAGGGTCACCGCACCCGTGCTCTTCAAAGAAAAAAAAGATAGGGGGGTCAGCTTATGCGTTGATTTCTGGGGAATAAATGTCATATGCATGCAAAACACCTACCCCCTCCCTCTCATGAAAGACTTACTGAACCACTTGTCCAAAGGCAAGATATTTACCAAGCTAGACTTGAGAGAAGCTTACTACCACATACGAATCAGGGAGGGGGACGAATGGAAGACCGCTTTCAACTGCCCACTGGGGAGTTTCCAATTTCGAATCATGCCCTTTGGACTGCAAGGAGCCCCCGTGGACTTCATGCAATACATCAACACGGAGCCAGGGGGAGTGGACCGCAAAATTAAAGGCAGTCCTGCCTAGCAACCCCTGGCTCAACGATAACAAGGAGATCCTAACCATGAGAGAAGGCTTGGCTTGGAAGGGGTCCAAACTATACGTACCTGCCAGCCTCAGGTTGGAAGTGCTCCAATGAAGTCACGACTCCAAACTGGGAGGACATTTTGGGTTCCTAAAAACCCTCCACCTAACACGAAGGCAATTTTGGTGGCCAAAGATGAAAACAGAGGTGGACTACGTGAAAAGCTGCACCACCTGTGCCACCAGAAAACACCAGCCAGGGAAACCGCCTGGACTATTGCAGCAAGTGGCCAACCCCATCAAACCCTGGGAAGAGATAGCCATGGACTTCATAGTTGAACTCCCAGAGAGCAAAGGGAATACCATGATCTGGGTGATCATCGATTTGTTTTCCAAGCAAGCCCACTTTGTTGCCTGCTCTGGATTACCGTCAGCCAGACACCTAGCAAAATTGTTCCTCAAGCACATCTACTGTTTACATGGAGTCCCAAAGTGGGTAATCTCCGATTGAGGTGTACAGTTCACCGCCAAATTCTGGAGACAATTCCTGCACTCAATTGGATCCACACAAGGACTCAGTTCAGCTTTCCATCTGAGTACAAATGGGGCATCTGAACGTACAAAAGCAATGGTGGAACAATACATCCAATTGGGCAGAGCTGCTGCTGTTTGCAGAAGTAGCGTATAACAACGCTGTCCACAGCAGCACCAGATTAACCCTTTTCCAGATCACCAGTGGCCAGGAGTTCGTTCCCATGCTGGAACTACCTACAGAAGCTCCCACTTCGATGTCCCTGGCTGAATGGATGGAAACACTGAGAAAAGGATGGGAAAATACCAAAAAATCACTAGCTGAAGCTGCGGAAGCCTATAAGAAGCAAGCAGACAAGCACCGATTGCTCCAACCCCTTTCCAGGTTGGGGATAAAGTTTTCTTATCCACTAAATATATCCGATTGAGAATGCCCAGCAAAAATCTAGGGCCAAAATTCTTGGGGCATTTCCCAATAGTCAAAATTATTAACCCTGTCACTGTACAGCTTGCATTACCAAGAATATTGGGGAAAATCCACCCATTGCAGCTTACTAAAATCACCATTGCAGCTTACTAAAACCGGTAATCAGCTCCAATTTGAGGCCACAAACCCAACCACCGCCTCCCCCTGTAATAATAATAATAATAATAATAATAATAATAATAATAATAATAATAATAATAATAATAATAATAATAATAATAATAATAATAATAATAATAATAATAATAATAATAATAATAATAATAATAATAATAACAATAATAATAACAATAATAATAATAACAATAATAATAACAACAACAACAACAACAACAACAGAGTTGGAAGGGACCTTGGAGGTCTTCTAGTCCAACCTCCTGCCTAGGCAGGAAACCCTACACTACTTCAGACAAATGGTTATCCAACATCTTTTTAAAAACTTCCAGTGTTGGAGCATTCACAACTTCTGGAGGCAAGCTGTTCCACTGATTAATTGTCCTAACTGTCAGGAAATTTCTCCTTAGTTCTAAGTTGCTTCTCTCCTTGTTTAGTTTCCACCCATTACTTCTTGTCCTACCCTCAGGTGCTTTGGAGAATAGCTTGACTCCCTCTTCTTTGTGGCAACCCCTGAGATATTGGAATACTGCTATCATGTCTCCCCTGATCCTTCTTTTCATTAAACTAGACATGCCCAGTTCCTGCAACCGTTCTTCATATGTTTTAGCCTCCAGTCTCCTAATCATCTTTGTTGCTCTTCTCTGCACTCTTTCTAGAGTCTCAACATCCTTTTTACATCGTGGCGACCAAAACTGAATGCAGTATTCCAAGTGTGGCCTTACCAAGGCATTATAAAGTGGTATTAACACTTCGTATGATCTTGATTCTATCCCTCTGTTAATGCAGCCTAGAACTGTGTTGGCTTTTTTGGCAGCTGCTGCACACTGCTGGCTCATATTTAAATGGTTGTCCACTAGGACTCCAAGATCCCTCTCACAGTTACTACTGTTGAGCAAGGTACCACATATACTGTACCTGTGCATTTTGTTTTTCTTGCCTAAATGTAAAACCTTACTTTTTTCACCATTGAATTTCATTTTGTTTGATAGCGCCCAATGTTCAAGTCTGTCAAGATCCTTCTGTATCTTGAGCCTATCTTCTGGAGAGTTGGCTATTCCTGCCAGTTTGGTGTCATCTGCAAATTTGATGAGTTCCCCATCTATCCCCTCGTCCAAGTCATTGATAAAGATGTTGAAGAGTACTGGGCCTAAAACAGAGCCTTGGGGTACTCCACTGCATACTTCCCTCCATGTAGATGCAGTTCCATTGAGCACTACACGTTGAGTGCGGTTGGTTAGCCAGTTTTGAATCCATCTGATGGTGTTGCTGTCCATCCCATATTTTTTTACTTTATCTAGTAGTAGGTTATGGTCTACTTTATCAAATGCCTTACTGAAGTCCAAGTAAACCACATCGACAGCATTCCTCTGGTCCACTAATTTTGTCACTTTGTCAAAGAATGCAATAAGATTAGTCTGGCATGATCTGTTTTTGACAAGCCCATGTTGGCTTTTGGTTATTACTGTGTTTGCTTCTAGGTGTTCATTGATTTGTTGCTTGATTATCTTTTCCAAAATCTTCCCTGGTATTGAGGTCAGGCTGATAGGTCTGTAGTTTCCTGGATCTGTTTTTTTCCCCTTTTTTGAAGATGGGAACTACATCAGCTCTTTTCCAGTCCTCTGGCAGTTCCCCGGTGCTCCAGGATCTTTGAAAGATATAGTTCAGTGGTTCTGAGATCTTGTCTGCCAGTTCCTTCAGAACCTTGGGGTATAATCCATCTGATCCTGGTGATTTGAATTCATCTAGGGTAGACAGGTGTTCACTTACCATTTTCTTCCCTATTTTAACTTGTGTTCCTAATATGTTTTTTGTGATGCTGTTTTTGATAGGTTGGACTGTTTTTTCCTTTTGTGTAAAGACAGATGCAAAATACGTGTTAAGTAGCTCTGCTTTCTCCCTGTTGCTTGTCACCTTCTTGCCACTTTCTCCCTGCAATGGACCAATTGTTTCCTTGACTTTTTTCTTGTTTTTAATATGTTGGAAGAAGCTTTTTTTGTTACTTTTTACTTTTGTCGCAAGCCTTTGTTCATTGTGAGCCTTAGCTTTCCTCACTTCATCTTTACAGGCTCAGACTGTTTGCTGGTATTCTGCCTTAGTTATTTCCCCTTCTTTCCACTTTTTATACTTGTCCTTTTTGTCTTTCAATTTGTCAGAGAGTTCTTTATGCAGCCATGCTGGTTTCTTTTGAGACCTATTATTGTTCTTCTTTATTGGTATTGTGCTAGTCTGGGCTTTTATAATCTCACTTTTCAAAATTTCCCAAGCTTCTTGAGTTGTTTTCCCCTTGAGGATTCTCATCCATGGAATCTTTCCCAAGTTCTCTCTAAGTTTATTGAAATTAGCTCTCTTAAAGTCCAAGACTCTAGTTTGACTTTGTTCTACTAGTTGTGCTTGCATAATGTTGAATTCCAATATTGCATGATCACTTGCCCCCAAGGTTCCTTTAGCTTCAACACCTTCTATCATTTCATCTCTGTTAGTGAGAATTAAGTCCAATATAACTGATCCCCTTGTTCCCTTCTCTACTTTTTGAGAAACAAAGTTGTCTGCTAGGTTTGTTAGGAACCTCTTGGATCTTCCACTTGGTGCAGAGTTTGTCTCCCAGTTGATGTCAGGGTAGTTAAAATCCCCCATTACTATTGTGATGTGCTTCCTACATACCTTAGTTAGCTGACTAGAAAAAAGTTCATCTACTTCCTCTGTTTGGTTGGGTGGCCTGTAATATAGACCTATGACAATGTCATTTCGCTCCCCTTTAATATTGACCCAAATGCATTCAAGATGATTTTCATTATTATTGTGCTCTATTTCTGTAGAGATGTAGTTATTTCTTACGTATAGTGCAACTCCACCTCCTCTTTTATTTGGTCTGTTTCTTTTAAATAATTTAAATCCCTCTAGCTGTATATTCCATTTGTCAGTTTCATCCCACCAAGTTTCCGTAATGGCAACTATATCATATCTTCCCTCATTTACTTGAATTTCTAATTCTCCCTGTTTATTCCTCATACTCTGTGCATTGGTGTACAGACATTTAAGTCCATTTTGATTGACCCTGTGTTTATTGTCTACATAACCTGTGTTGTGCCTGACTGCCCCTACTTTCTTGCCACCTGTTTGATTAGTGCACATGGTATGGCACTCACTATTAAATGCTTGGCTTTGCTTGACAGCAGAGCTGATAAACTTACCCGCACACACATCTATGTTGTGTGCACTGTTAACCCTATTAATTTTAGATTGCTGGGGACAGAAATGATCTGTATCAATCCATTCTCTGTCCCCGCTGTTCAGTTTAAATGTTTATCCAGGAAATCTGTGAATTTAATACCAAGTAGCTCAGTCCCTTTCTTTGATGGATGCAAACCATCTCTTTTGTACAGTTTTTCATTGGACCAGCTGCAGACATCATGACTAATAAAACCAAAGCCTTCCCTTTTACACCACTCTTTTAGCCACACATTAAACTCTGCTACACGTTGGCCTTTCCCTTTTTGTTCCTTATATACTGGTAAAACCTCTGAAAAGTTAAGCCTACAACTTATACTACTAAGTTCATACCCCAAGCTCTGGAAGTCATTCTGCACAGAAAGTACATCTTTTTGGGACAGATCATTTGTGCCAAGATGTATAATAGCATCAACATCACAGTCCTTACTGGCATTCTTGACAATCTTAAGAATGCGCCTCTTGTCTCTGCTGGCAGTAGCACCTGGCAGACACCTGACCTCTTTCAAAACCTTGATATCCTTTCCTAAATTTACATCCCTTACAACTGAATCACCAACCAGAAGGTGGCTTCTCTTTTTGGATACCTTGCTGCTCTTGTGTGTCTGATGTGTAATACCTGATTCACACTTTCCACTTTCCAAAATAAGTTCTTCATCTCGGACCATGATCCCCTGCTTATTTGAGTTATCGTTATCACAACTACCTAGACCTGTTGCTTTAGTGTTCCTATTAAGGTCAGCAAGGGCACTATATCTGTTATGCTGGGACACAGCGAAAGCTTTGTGTTTATGGTTCACAGCTCTCACCCTGCCAGATCCCACAGTTGTCCATACTGCCCTTCTCCTGCAGGATCTTTGTGGTAGAGGGAGCTGATAGTGCGGCAGCTCGTTAGTGAGGAATGGCTGAATTTGGCACCTAATTTCTGCGTGCAGAGCACAGATTAAAGATTCTAGATAGGTAATATGTCCACGTAGACTAGTAATTTGTTTACAAAGAGGACAGGATCCAAATTTGAAAAGAGTACTTCTAAACACAGCTGTAAAACAATTATTACACTGAACTAAGCCAGTCATTTTGAAATAAAATAAAATCACAATCTCAAGCACACTAACCCTGAATGTATTATTACTATTTTTGGTTTATAGTTATATGATTCGGGTGCCATTAGGCGCACGGGCTGCTACCTTTCTCCTCTTTCTCTCAGTCAGATTCACAAGTTTCAGCCAGGAGCCCCAATCCCTGTTTCTGTGAATTTAAACTGTAATGTAAGAAGTTGTTTTCCTACCTACCTTTCTCCTCTTTCTCTCAGTCAGATTTACAAGTTTCAGCCAGGAGCCCCACCCCCCGCTTCTGTGAATTTAAACTGTAATGTAAGAAGTTGTTTTCCTACCTACCTTTATCCTCTTTCTCTCAGTCAGATTCACAAGTTTCAGCCAGGAGCCCCACCCACTGCTTCTGTGAAATTAAACTGTAATGGAAGAAGTTGTTTACCTGCTTTTTTCCTCTTTCTCTCAGTCAGATTCACAATTTTCAGCCAGGAGCCCCACCCCCTGCTTCTGTGAATTTAAACTGTAATGGAAGAAGTTGTTTACCTGATTTTTTCCTCTTTCTTTCAGTCAGATTCACAATTTTCAGCCAGGAGCCCCACCCCCTGCTTCTGTGAATTTAAACTGTATCTAATACAAGGGGAGACACATTATGAAGTGAAAAAAATCCTAGACTCCAGAATATTTAGGGGTCAATTACAATACCTGAACCATTGGAAGGGGTACCCTTTGTCCAAATCCACATAGGAAAAGAGTTGGAAAGTGAAAGCTGATAGATTAGTGAAACAATTCCATGATAAATACCTGGACAAGGCAAAGGGTACCCATGGGGGGAGGGGTGGTTAAGAATGCTGAATTCACTTCCGGTTGGCTCCGCAATCGACGAAGACGCTCTCATTTTGGAGCGCCGGTCCCTGGCACCGTCAAAGCCGCCAGAAAGCTGACAAACAGCTGACTGGCAGCTGAAAACTCCCTCCCCGGGCAAAGGGGGGGTGAAGAGCAGGCAGGTACAGGTAGAGCCCCCCAAGTGCCCTAGGAGAAATTCCTGGGGCACGAAGGGTGAGGGCTCCCTGGAAACCTACCACTGCTCCGGACCTGGGACATCTCCACTGTTTTGCGGAGCAAGTAGATCACGACCAACACTGCTTTAAAATGCTTGAATTTAATTGAGGATTATCTGCAGCAGAAAAAGCCAGGAGGCAAGCTGGGCAAGTAACCACTACTTAACTCTTATTGACTCTTACTTTATAAGTTACAAAGTAGCAAGTTCTAAAATGGCGATGGAAGCTTGAAAGGGCGTGGAAAAGTGAAAGTGAGAGAAAGAGAGAAAGTTTTGCTTTGTTGGCAGGCTTTCACAGGAGAGTTATTTGACTTGATTTTGGATTTGCATTTCTATTTGGAGATTCTTCTTTTTGGTACTAGAATAAAACAACTTGGAATATTATAAAGATCTGTTTAAATCCAGATGGCTTCTAAATCTGTGAAGACGGTCCCTTCTAAAGGAACTGGAAGCACTGAGAGTTCACCCACTCCCACCTCTAAACTGCAAGCTCTTGCAGCACAACCTCAGCCTCTAACCCTGGGGATGTTACAAGAAAGTCTCAAAGTCATGCAGGCAGAAATGACTATTAATTTTAACATAAAAATTGATGAATCCAATGATAAAATTAAGGAGATGATTAATGATAAAATTCAAGTTGTTTCTGACAAAATTGAAATTTGCAACAATGAAATCAGAGCAGATATTTTGGAAGCACTTAAAGGCTTGGCAAATAATGTGGAATATTTGGACCAGCAAGTGGAACAAATTAGATATATTACAGCAGCTCTGAGAGAGAAAATAGAAGATGTTGAAGACAAAACTGCAGATGAAATTACAATGATTCATTATAGAAACATGGAATTTGTGATCAGGGTCCGAGGACTTAAAGAAGATAAAAATGAAAATTTGAGAGATTTGATGGTGGAAGCCTTTGCTCAAGCGGTGGGGATGACGAAAGAAGAGTTGATGTGGCAGATGGATAAGATATACAGAGTTAATTCTCGTGTTGCTAGATTGAGAAACCTTCCAAGAGATATTGTAATATATTTTAATAATAGAACATTGCGTAATGACATTCTGCAAGCAACGTATCAAAATAAGTTACATGTGGGTGGACAAGAAGTGATGACATTGAAAGAGATCCCTCCAAGAATGCTGAGAGCTAGAAAGGATTTTTCCTTTCTAGTGGAAGAACTCAAAAGACAACAATTGCCATTTAGGTGGGAGGTCCCAGCTGGAATATCTTTGATCTACGCTGGAGAAAGACATCGACTTATTACGGTACAGAAAGCAAGAGATTTTTTCACATACATTTTAAAGGCTGGGACACCAAGATCACCAGAAGGGAAGAGAAAGGAGGATGACAGAGTAAGACAAAGAGAAGAAGTCCAGCAAGAAGGAGCCTCATCTGGCCAAGGTGACTTAGCCATAACTCATCTGGATCAAAGCTTGGACTTATTTGGAGAAGAACGGATGAAAGAACAAAGACAGACCAGAGCGACAACTAAGCGCATACAGGAGATGACTCAACAGCAACTCCAGCTGGTAGCTAAAGAAGCTACCAAAACAGAAGCAGTGGGAGGAACAAGACCAAAGGAATTAAAGAAGCTAGATGCCCAGACAATGTTCCAGAAGCTTCAAAAGCCCTTAGATGGGAAGTAGATTTCTAACCTGGAATGTCAATGGATTAAATTTACCACAGAAAAGAAGGAAAATATTTAATTACCTTAAACAATTTAATAATGATGTGATCTGCCTACAAGAAACACATATTAGAACACAAGACCAAAAATATTTGATAAATTCAAGATTAGGAACACATTTTGTTTCAGCAGCACCACAGAAAAAAAATGGAATTGTCATATATGTTAAAAGACACTTGATTGCTAAATTAATTAAAGCAGATGATCAAGGAAGATTTCTAGCTATTGAACTTTTAATTAAAGGAGAGAAAATATTGGTGATTGGCGTATATGCTCCGAACCAACAACAGGGAAAATTTTATGATCTTCTACATACAAAGCTGATACAATGGGACTACAATACCTGCATCCTTCTAGGGGACTGGAACGGTGTACCAGACATCAAAAAGGATAAGAAGGGTCCTAACCAAAATATTTTTTCAAGAGCTAAATTGCCAAAATCCTTTTTTGAGATGATGGAGGATTGGGAGTTGAGGGATATTTGGCATGAAAGAAATATAGAAGGAAAGGATTTTACTTTTTTTTCTGATAGACACCAGTCTTTTTCAAGGATTGATTTTATTTTGATTACTAATAACCTTTTTTTTAGGGTAAAAAAGATGAAGATATGCTCAAGAACACTGACGGATCATAGTCCGGTCTGGATGGAATTGGAATGTGGAAATGGACCTAGGAGGTCATGGAGGTTAAATGATAATTTATTCAGATATGAGGATAATGTGAAGGAGTGTAAGAAATTAATGAAAGAATTCTTTGTTAATAATATGCAGAAGGGTACCTTCATGGGGATGGGATGCAAGTAAAGCATCCCATTTGGGATGCAAGTAAAGCCTACATGAGAGGTATTTTGATATATTTGAACAATAAATATAGAAGGAAAAAAGCGGAAAAAAGGAAAGAATTAGAAGAGGAGATTAAAAGACAGGAGAGGGCTTTAATCTCTAATCCAATGGATAAGAAAATAAAAGAAACAATTAATTTATTAAAGGGTCAATTTAACATGTTAATGGCAGACCAGGCGGCAACTAATTTACAATATGCTAAGTTTAATACTTTCAGTAATGCTAATAAACCAGGAAGATGGTTGGCATATATGCTAAGAAAGAAGCAAAAATCAAAAATTATTGAAAAAATAAGATATAAGGGTAAAGAAGTTCATGAACAAGAACTTATCAAAAAATCTTTCTTAGAATTTTATTCAGGATTATATAGTGTGGATAAAGTTAAAGAAGAGGATATAGATAAATATTTGCAGAAACAGAATATTTATATAACTTCTAAGGTGCAGAGGGATATTCTAAATCAACTGATAACTTCAGAAGAGATCTTATTGGCAATTAAACAGTTAAAAGTGGGTAAAGCCCCGGGGACAGATGGTCTAACTACTGTTTATTACAAAAAACTGCAGGAGAAAATGGCGGAACCACTTAAAGAATTGTTTAATAATATTCAACAAGGAGGTAATGTACCTCCAACCTGGAAGACTGCTTTTATTTCTCTGATCCCAAAAGAGGGTCAAGATCATACAGAACCAAAAAATTATAGGCCGATCTCACTTTTAAATATAGACTATAAAATTTTTGCAAAAATTTTAGCAAACAGATTAATGACAGTTCTGCAACAGATGATACATCATGATCAAACGGGGTTTATAACTGGTAGACAAATGAAATCTAATGTTAGACAAATTGTTAACTTACCTGAGTATTTGGGAAGTAACAACCAGGTCCCCGCAGCATTAGTATTTTTGGATGCTGAGAAAGCTTTTGACAGATTGAATTGGCGGTTTTTATTAAAGTTACCGTATTTTTTGGAGTATAAGACGCACCGGAGTATAAGACGCACCTTAGTTTTTGGGGAGGAAAATAGGGGAAAACAATCTGCCTACCAGGTATTCATCTGGCTAGCATCCTTAGTCTGGTCAGCTTCAGCACATTATTTTATCTCCTGGTTAGGACTTAAAAAAACCTTCTTCTGAGAGAGTAACAATGAAAGAGCCTGCAAGCCAGTAAGAGCTGGGAAGATCGTTAGCACCTGGTTAGGGCTAAAAAAAACTTATTCGGAGCAGCTGCAGCACATTATTTTATCTCCTGGTTAGGACTTAAAAAAACCTTCTGAGAGAATAACAATGAAAGAGCCTGCAAGCCAGTAAGAGCTGGGAAGATCGTTAGCACCTGGTTAGGGCTAGAAAACAACATTTTTGGAGCAAGTAGAGCAATGAAAAAAAAACCTGCAAAGACTTAGGGCTGGAAAACATTCTTCTGAGAGAGTAACAATGAAAAAGCCTGCAAGGTAAGAGCTGGGAAGATCTGTTAGCACCTAGTTAGGGCTGGAAAAAAGCTACATTCGAAGTATAAGACGCACCTGAATTTTCAGCCACTTTTAGGGAGGAAAAAGGTGCATCTTATACTCAGAAAAATACGGTAATAGAAAAGTTACAACTTGGAGATTACTTTGTACAATCAATTGGGGCAATATATCAAAAACAAACAGCGCAAATAATAATTAATGGTGGATTGACAGATACTTTTAATATAGAAAAGGAATCAAGACAAGGATGTCCTTTGTCTCCTTTGCTGTTTATTTTGAGTTTGGAGATATTACTTAGTAAAATAAGAGAGCTTGATACAATAAAAGGAATAAAAATTAGACAGGAAGAATACAAGTTACGAGCATTTGCGGATGACCTGGTTGTTACTTTGACTCAACCACTACAATCTATTATTACTTTGATGGATACAATCAATTCTTATGGGCAAGTATCTGGCTTCAAAATAAATACAGCTAAAACAAAAATAATAGTTAAAAGTATAACAAGAAACCAAAAAGAAGAAATACAAAAGATAACAGGCTTTGTAATAGTTCAAAAGATTAAATATCTAGGGGTTTATATTATGTCCACAAATACAAAATTATATCAATATAATTATGAACAACTCTGGTCAAAAATACAGAAAGATATGGAAAACTGGGGGAAATTACAATTGTCTTTGCTGGGTAGGATAGCTGCAGTTAAAATGAATGTGTTACCAAGATTCTTATTCCTCTTTCAAATGATACCAATACTTAAAAAGGATGAAAATTTAAAAGAGTGGCAAAAGGGAATAAATAAATTTATTTGGGCAGGGAAGAAGCCAAGGGTAAACCAGAAGATTATGCAGGATACACGCGAAAGAGGTGGTTTTAAAATGCCTAATTTAAAATTGTATTATGAAGCAGCAGTTCTCTCAGCAATTACGGATTGGATTAACTTAACGGAAGAGAGGGTATTAAACATTGAGGGATATGGTTTGTATTATGGGTGGCATGCTTATTTAGTTTATGATAAAAAAGTAGATAAAGTCTTCAAGAGTCATATATTAAGAAATGCTTTATTGCGTGTCTGGAAAAAGTATCAATGTAAATTAAATGATAAGTTACCTTTATGGACAGTACCCAGACACGCGATAGAAAACATAAATTTGGAACAAAAATTAGATAAGATTACATATAAAGTACTCCTTTCTGAAGGTGGAATATCATTTCAATTAAAACCGTTTGAGAAATTAAGAGAGGAAGGAATAACCAGAACATGGTTTCAATATAGACAACTACAGGCTAGATGGAGAGATGATCAAAAAATTGGTATTTTGAAAAAAGAGGATAATTTGATTGTACAAATAAAAGATAAGGGCCCAATGCACATAAAGAGACTGTATAATATCTTATTGGAATTAGATTCAGAAACAGAACTAGTCAAAGATTGTATGATAAAATAGGCCCAAAATATTGGAGAACCTATAATGATGGATACATGGGAAAAGATATGGGTCAGAAATGTTAAATTTACACAGGCCCAAAATTTGAGAGAAAATTTTTATAAAATGTTTTACAGATGGCATTTAGACCTAAAAAAACTAGCCTGTATGTACCCAAATTTACATCCTAAATGTTGGATATGTGAATGTGAGGATGCTACATATTTTCATATATGGTGGACCTGTAAAAAAATTAAGGCTTTTTGGATAAAAATCTGGTGGATTATACAAAATATCTTAAAGAAAAAGATTAAGTTTACAGCACAGGTTTTTTTGCTGGGAATAATTATGGATTGTTCTGTTATAGAGACTAAGTTGGTTTTGAACTTTATAACCGCTGTCAGGTTACTGGTGGCACAATACTGGAAGAAGGAAGATATATCTACAATTGAAGAATGGACATTGAAAGTGACACATTTGGCTGAAATGGCCAAGATTTCATCGTATCTTAAGGATCACTCAAATGAAAGATATATATTGGAGTGGAGTAGGTGGACTGAATATATTCAGAAAAAGTATCAGATTAAGATAACCCAGATAGTTTATTAATGTTAGTTGTTTGAGAAATTTTAGATTATACTTTCAAGTATTTGGAGTAACAAAGAGTTAAGAACGAATAAGATTTTTTTTGAATTAATAATTTGTTTTAGTTTTTTGTAGTTTTATACTTTTCGTTGTGAAATTATACCTTGTGCTTTTTCTGGGAAGTCCGGGGGGTGGGTGGGGGGGAGGGTGAGGAGGAGGGGAAGGGTGGAGGGTGGAAGGGGGGGGAGAAAAAGAGAAAAATGTATGTACTTTGTACTTTTAAAATTTTTAATTAAAAAAAGAATGCTGAATTAACCCCCGATGTTATATTCTCTCTCTCCCTTGCAGGACACGATTTTTTCTTGAGGGGAGGCCGCCTGTCAGGCCGAAGCCATCTTTGACTGGAGACTTTGGCCTGCCACACTTTATGCTTAGAATGTGTTCTTGCTGTGGGGATTTGAGAGGGGCCGTTGCATGAGGGATGTAGAAATGTAGCCATAACAAATTCCTTCTAGATTCTCAAGGTCATCCTTTGTCCAGCACCTGCCCAGAAGCTGATGGGAGTAATGGACACATTGGCAGAAGATGAATGGTCAACGTGATGAACTTGTGGGTGTGGGGGAAAGGGAATGAACTTTAAATGATGATACACAGCTGTACATTTCCACCCCAGGCCACCCCAATGATGCCCTTGAAGTGATGTCCCAGTGCCTGGAAGCTGTGCAGATCTGGATGGGGAGAAACCGACTCAGGCTCAACCCTTCCAAGACGGAGTGGCTGTGGTTCCCAGCGTCTCGATATAGTCAGATGATTCCATCTCTGACTATCGGGGGCGAGTCTCTAGCCTCCGCCGAAAGGGCTCGCAACCTGGATGTCCTCCTGGATTCACAGCTGTCCTTAGAGGACCATCTGACAGCTGTGACCAGGGCGGCCTTTTATCAGGTCCGCCTGATACGCCAGTTGTGGCCCTTTCTGGATCTGTGCACAGTCACTCATGCCCTCGTCACGTCGCATCTGGACTACTGTAATGCTCTCTACATGGGGCTCCCCATGAAGAGCACCCGGAAGCTCCAGCTGGTCCAGAATGCAGCCGCACGGGTGGTTTCGGGGGCTAATTGGTGCTCCCATATAACACCCCTCCTGCACGAGCTGCACTGGCTTCCAGTGGTCTACCGGGTGCGCTTCAAGGTGCTTGTTACTACCTTTAAAGCGCTCCATGGCATCGGACCTAGGTATCTCCGAGACTGCCTGCTGCCACAAACTGCCTCCCATCGACCAGTGCGCTCCCACAGAGAGGGCCTCCTCTGGGTGCCATCAGCCAAGCAGTGTAGGCTGGTGACACCCAGGGGGAGGGCCTTCTCTGTGGGAGCACCCACCCTCTGGAACCAGCTCCCTCCAGATTTAAGAACCATTCATGACCTGGCCACCTTCCGCCCTGCCCTCAAGACGTACTATTTTTATCAAGCCGGGCTGGCGTGAAAAAGTTTTTGGGGTTTTTAAGATTTTACCAAATTTTACCAAATTTTAATTATATTGTCTTAAATTAGGGCCATATCTAATATTTTCTTTTAAATGTATATATATTTATATTGTATTTTTACTTGGCTGTTCACCGCCCTGAGTCCCCGGAGAAGGGCGGTATATAAATTTAACTATAAATAAATAAATAAATAAATAAAACTGGGTGAAGAAACCCTCGTAGCTTTAGATTCAGGTTTCTCCCAGATGTGCCAACATGGCTCTGTTAATAAATTGGAACTTTTAGGAATACTTTGCCTCGGACTCTGATTTAGTTTTGGATGCTATTTGGAACCTGGACAACTAGATGAACGTATAACTATGATGGAATTGACAGAAGCAATTAAGAGGCAGAAGAGCAGGAAGACACCAGGAGACCAGATGGACTGCCCACAGAAATATATAAGGAGTTGCAAGAAATTTTGAGTAACCAATGTTAGAAGTATTTAATGAACTTTTGTTAGAAGGGAAAGCACCGAATTCATGGATGGAAGCATATATTACCCTTATACCAAAAGAAGATTCAGATTTACAACAAATAAAAAAATATAGACCAATATCCTTGTTAAATGCAGATTATAAGATATTTGCATCAATAATGGCAGAAAGACTGAAAAGGTTCTTAAATCAATTTATACATCCAGATCAAAATGGATTTTTACTAAAAAGACAAATTAAAGACAATATGAGAATAATATTAGATATTTTGGAGTATTATGAAGCACATCCAGGAAAGCAAATGGTGTTGATTTTTTTAGATGCACAGAAAGCATTTGATAATGTGAATTGGCAATTTATGCTAGCGCAATTAGAAAAAATGGAGTTTGGGGAAAGATTTGTGAAAATGATTAAGACAATATATCATAAACAGAGACAGAAGTTATAGTAAATGGAGATAGGACCAAGAAAATTAATATTAAGAAAGGTATAAGACAAGGATGTCCTTTGTCTCCACTATTATTTATATTGACATTAGAGGTGTTAAACAGGAATATAAGACAAGATTTAGAGATAAAAAGTATGGAGATTAAAAAGGAACAATATAAATTGCAGGCATTTGCGGATGATCTTGTTTTTATATTACAGGTCCCAGTAATAACAGGATCTAAACTAGTGGAAAAAATAGAAGAATATGGAGAAATGTCAGGCCTGAAAATAAACAAAGAAAAAACTAAAATACTAGTCAAAAACTTAACAGATAAGCAAAAGAGAGAATTAGTAAAGAATATGGATATTCAGATTGTAAAGAAAGTGAGATATTTAGGAATTCAATTGACAGCAAGATGTGTAGAAGGAAGACAATTGTTATAAATTGCTGAAACAACTTCAAGTAGATTTAGAAAATGGAAGAACTTGCAACTATCATTGATAGGACAAGTGGCAACAATTAAAATGAACATATTGCCAAGATTATTATTCTTATTTCAGACAATCCCGATAAAACTGGAAAAGAAATATTTTGAGGAATTAAATAAGATAATTCATAAGTTTATTTGGCATGGGAAAAGACAAGAATTGGCTTGAAAATGATGCATGATAAAAGGACTAAAGGAGGCTTTGGATTACCAAATTAGGAACTATATTATCAAACTGCAACATTGACATGAATGAAGGAGTGGATCGTATTGAGGAATACAAAGCTATTGCCTTTGGAAAGACATGATTTACAATTGGGCTGGCATGCTTTTTTATGGTATGGGAAAAATAAGATACATGGTGTCAGAGTCCCAAAAGAGTGACTCTGCCATTCAGTGGAGAGAAGGGGGGGGGGTCTTGGGCTTGATTTATTAGCATTGCCTGTGTCAACTGATATTTTACAACGTATATCCTGGTGTCAAACATCTTGAGATCCCTTCATCTTGGGAGAGGGTTTATGAGGGGCAAGCTGGGATATTTCACTTGAATAGGGAACGGAAGAGGCTCTGGGAAATGTATGCTTATCTGCTTCCCAGAGCAGTGGATTAAAGAAAACCTTTCACATGTGTGTATTGGCCAGGCTCTACATTCTGGCTAATGGGGAGGGGTTTCTAATGTTATATCTGTACCTGCTTTGCCTAAGAGTATTCAGATCTTGCTTTGAATGGAATGCTTTCACATCTGCTTAATAAAAGAATCCTTTTGAACCACTCGGCTCAGAAGTTCATGCTTTCTTAAGTTAGACAGAGAGGCAATCCTTATAGAAAGCAAGATCTGCAAAACGGTCAACCCAGAGAAGCAATTTCACTCTACTGAGGGGACCTTGCAAACCATGTCTGAACAAAACAGGGAACAGGAGAAAACTGAATGCTGGGAAGAAACATCAACCACCACCCCGCCTGATACCTGCTCCCTGCCTCCCATTGAAGATGATGAGGAAGTTCTGGAGGTCCCTGAAAAACCCTGCTGGTCCATTGGCATCAGGAAGAAGGACAGCTGGGATGGGAGAACCAGAGGAGTCACCCTCAACTGAGGGAATCGGAAACCACGGTGGGAATTGGAGCTAGAAGCCTTCTCTGACCAGGGGGAACTCACCGAAGCACCGCTGAGAGAGGGTCGCCTGAAGCCTAGCCCAGCTGGTGATGGAACTGTTGTGTCCCAGCACAGGAACCCCCAGAAAGGACAAGCACACAACCGTTTGCAAAAGAAATCAAGGAGTTTTACTAATAAATATTCTTAGTAAAAAATCAAGGTTTAAAGTCCAGAAACAAACGGAATGAGAGTCTTGTGAATATTATCTTCGTGAGCTTTTTAGCCAGAGTTCAAATGTCCAAAACAAAGCTGGCAATTACTTCGTGCTTATCTTTTTACTCACTGGAGTTGGCAGGAATCCCGGAATCCAAAGCAAAGGAACTGATATTTCAAAATACAGGACTCAGAGCGGGAAAACTGAAGCAAAGAAGTCTTGAGTGCTAACAGAACACAGTTGTTGCTTCTTTACATGTGAGGAGACCTCCGTCTGTAAAGCCATTCCTGTCTGCTAGCTGCTCTCCATGCCCTAGCATCCAGCAGAGGCTCCTCCTCTTTTGACAACTCACTCTGCACCAGCTGAGAAGGTGCAGAAGGCCCTGGCTGGTCTTCCTCCTCTGGCACTGAGTCCTCCTCGCTCTCAGACTCAGGTGCCAGGTACACGGGATGATAGTGCCGTGCCACAGTCGGCTCTGGAACCTCTGGATCTGCTACCAGCTGTGCAGGATGCGGGCAAGCCACAACAGGAAACTTTTGAAAACCTCAACATCCGGGGGACCCCAGAATGACAGCTAAGGAGTACGAGGAGCACAGCAACTGCTGATGAGGCCAGGGGAACCACCAACCCCCAGGATGCTGGCAGTCAAGCGTATGACGCAGTAGAGGACCAAACAAATGATCTATATAATGCCTGTGCGGCTAGGGGCGCACCAAATCACCTGCGTGAGTGGTACTTCACCAGTGAAGAAGCAGAGTTCGATATGGCCAAAAACCAGTACTGTATGGGGTGAGCATGGAAGAAATCCCCACCCCAATGGAAGGAAGAGCCCTTCAAAAGGCAACACGCTTTTTCTCCTAAACCCCCAACCTGTTTCAAGTGCGGAAAGGAGGGACACCGAGCGCCCAAGTGTCATTCCCAAGCACCCGCCCGGGACCCAGAATGCCTGATGGGGGAGAGACCAGCGAAGCCTGTCCAGCGCGGGAGAGAAACTGCCCTGAGGAATGGCGAGATGGTAGAACCTCCATCCCCCCCTCTTTGGAGAGAACATCCCGGCAGTTCAAGAGCAGGATCCAACCTCATTTGGAAGCGATCCAGAGGATGAACCACTGGTAAGCAAGCCAATTGAACTGCTTACCCTCCATCTAAGACTATTTATCCCTAACCAAGATGGGGAAAGAAATATCTCTGCATTAGTGGACTCAGGGTGCACCAGATGCTTGATCAGCCCAACCCTAATCGGTGAGTTGGGGATCAAGGTAAGAAAGCTGAAACGCCCCATCGCTTTTTGCCAACTAGATGGGTCAATAGAAGGGGGGAACCAGCTTTGTTTGCTACTGAACCCCTGAAAATAGGCATTGGGAGCCACGAAGAAATACTTACATTTATAGTGGCACCTGGCATGGAATGGCCACTGGTATTGGGACTTGCATGGCTGAAAAGATGGAACCCAAAAATAAATTGGGAGCAAGGCATCATAAAATTCCAGATGCACGGGACTTCCGGTGGCGACGCGGGGTGAGACAGCTGTACAGGGACGGTCTCCGTCCTTTGAGGCTGCTTTTTTCTTTTGTTTTCGGAGACTGTTCGAGGCACGAATGGTTCGAAGGACTGTGCAGAGAAAAAGGGATAGCTCAGGCAACAGCGAGGCAAAGGCGTTCACCCGTTGGGGCGAAGGGCACCTCTTCTATCTGGAGCAAAAGCGCTTGCTGTATCTCTAAATCATGGCAGGCCCAAAGCCACGGTGAACCACATAAGATAAGGAAGCAAAGATTGGAGCAGATCGCACCTTAACTCGTCGAAAATTGAGCTTTGTAAGATCACGGGAGCATAGCTGCGAAGGAGATCCAGCCACAAAGACATGAGGAGAAATAGAAGCTCAAGAAGGAAGCTAGCGGTGAATAAAAAGTACGAGTCGGGAGACACAGCAGCAAAGAGCTGCGAGAGTCGGAAAGAGATATAAGTGTGGAGAGCTGAATGGAGTCAGCATGGCGGACAAGGATTACAATCTTTTTTCTACATCTACATCGATCGATTGCTTCATTTGGAATTATTATCACTTAATACCACTGAATATTATATACTAAAAACCACTGGATTACAAAGCACAGGAGATCGGATATCTGAGCAGGAAGTGCAAATGGTGGATGACTGTGCAGAATTATAACAGACTTTGAACTGCTTATGGTGAGACTTAAACATAGAATCTGAAGAAATCAAGGCTTTTAAAATACGAACTTGACAGCTTATTTAACATCTATTAATAGTGCTATAGAATACTCTTTCTTATATATTGCCTAATTTATATCCCTTTCCCCCTATATTTCTCATATTTTCCATTGATAAATTCATTTTACTTCCTTTTTCTCTCTCTTTCTCTCTTCTCCTTTCCTTTCTCTTTTTACCTGTTGATTAAGATATAATTTCATTTTATCATTTATTATTTTTACTCTACATGTATTGACTATTGCATAGAACATAGATTCTCATAGTTAATAGAAATATAGATAAATATATTTATAAGTAGAGCTTAAGATTTAGAAAACTTAAAGGAAAAAAAAACCTTAAATAAGAAATTGACTATATTATATATTTAGAAGAAATATTGTGAATAGTATTATAAGCTATATTTTACTGAATTTTTTTCTTTTCTTTTTCTTTTTTGAGTATATTATAGATTGAATTGCCTATATATTTAACATAGTTACATACATATTTATTAAGACTATTTAAAGACTTTATATAGTAAGCATTTGAACCATATATATTTGTTAAGCAATTTAGAATATTCTCCTTTATTATCTTATAATAGTCCCTTTATATTGACTACGTGTTAAGTAAATATTATAAGAACAACAAAAGATAAAGAAACCAGGGTGATATATGGTAATTTGGAATAGAATATATAAGATATTAGAACAGCAAAACCAAATACTGAAAGAGATGACTAGTAATACTACCACAACAGTGAAAGGGGCAAAGAAGATAATACCTACTACAACAACAGGGGTAGCCTCACCTGCAAGTCAGAGACAAATTGATGATATGTTGGTACCTGAGAAAGTGAGCTTGTTAGTAATGCAAACTATGACTACTACACTGAATGCTGCGATTCTTAAACTACAAGAAATAATTACACAAAATCATACTGAATTAAAATCAGACATTGCAAAGTTAGATAATAGAATGGAGACTATACAAATAGCTATACAAAAACATGATCAACATATCAGCGTAGTTGAGACAAGAACTGAACAAAATGAAAAAAAGATAAAGAGAGTAGACCAGAAAATGACAGAAAACAACAAGGAGTTAGAAACATCATTGATCCATCTCGAAATGAATCGATCCTCCTATTTCTTAAGATTTCAAAATATCCCAGAGACCAAGGAAGACAACTTAGGAGAAGAAATGGTGGGGCTGATTGCTGAGATCCTCCAACAAGACAAAAATGATATTATTAAAGAAATAGATGAAATATTCAGAATACAAACAAATTATGTCAAGCGCCATCACCTCCCTAGGGAAGTACATATCCGGTTTGCAAGAAGGAGAATAAGAGACGATATTTATGCGGCCACAAGAGGGGAAACATTGATATTCAGAGAGAAGGAGATAAACATTTTAAAGCAGGTTCCAAGGAGGGTCCGGGAATTAAGAAGAGACTATAAATCCCTGGCGACTGTGTTAAACAAAAAAAATATTATGTTCAGATGGATCATCCTGGAGGGGATGATAATTTCATTGGAGGGAAGGAAGGTTAAAGTAGACATAATGGAAAGGGCCCAGGAGATGTACGATCAACTGGTAGGATTGGATGAAGAAACAGAAAGTGGGGAAAAGTCAGAGACAGTAAGTCAGGAGGAGGGACTGGAGGAGAGAGAGGAGGAAAGGAAGGGAACTAAGGAACCAGAAGAAGCTAACCCAAATACAGAGAGAGTTAAAACTAGGACCCGAACAGCAGTGAAGGCAAATAAATAAAGAGCTACAAACACATAGGTGATGCAAAAAGAAACTAAACTTATATCATTGAACATCAAAGGATTGAATAATGCAGGGAAAAGAAGAAAAATATTAATTCATAAAATTATCTGCTACAATGTCCTTCCTGTCAACGACTACTTCAGCTTCAACCACAACAATACACGAGCACATAACAGATACAAACTCAAAGTGAACTGCTCCAAACTTGACTGTAGAAAATATGACTTTAGCAACAGAATGGTAAATGCCTGGAACTCACTACCTGACTCTGTGGTTTCATCACCAAACCCCCAAAACTTTACCCTTAGACTGTCCACTGTCGACCTCACCCGATTCCTAAGAGATCAGTAAGGGGCGTGCATAAGTGCACCAGTGTGCCTACCGTCCCTGTCCTAATGTTCCCGCTTATCAGTACCCATCTTATGTATATAAACAATGTTTTATCTATGTATATTACCAACATGTACTTGACAAAATAAATAAATTAATTAAAAATTAATTAAAACTAATTAAACTGAAAGCAGAAATAATATGCTTACAAGAAGTCCACATAACACAAACAGATAAAAAAATACTTAGAAAACAAAAAATTAGGTGAATTATATGCATCGTTGGAGAAGGAAAAAAAGAAAAAGGGAGTGGTAATATATGTGCAACAAGAAATTAAATCTAAAGAAATAAGTGTAAACCCTAAAGGAAGGTATATAATGATTGAAATAGATATAGGAGGAGAAAAAATATTATTAGTCAACATTTATGCACCCAACAAAAAACAAAAAGAATTCTATAAACAGATACATGAGAAAATTCTAACAACAAGCTATAATAAAATATGTTTAGTAGGAGACTATAATGGAATAATTGATCCCCAAAAAGACTATACAACCAGAAAAGGGAAACAAATGAGGAAAATCACACTACCAAATACATTTAATGATATGACAGAAGAATTAAATATGATTGACATATGGCGATCTCTACACCCCAAAAGTAAACAATACACATTTTATTCCATCTCACACCAATCCTGTTCAAGGATTGATATGGCATGGATAAGTAAGGAATTATGCAAAAATATAACATCAGTTGAAATAGCCCCAAATATTTGGGCAGACCACAATCCCCTGATTATGACATGGAGTGGGGGGAAAGGAATAAGGAGATGGACCTTGAACACTAAATTATTACAAGAAGAGGAATATATACAAACAATAACAAAGGAAATAAATATATTCTTAGAGGAAAACAGAAAGCAACCAACCACTATACAAAATCTTTGGGACACACTAAAAGCTTATATAAGAGAGATCACAATATCCTATACTGCAAAAAAAACCCAAAGAGAAATGGCAAAACTACAACAAAAAATTAGAAGATATTAAACAATTAGAATATGAACTTCAAAAAAAACCAAATGACGATAAAACATACAAATTATTAACAGACACTAGACATGAATTAAATCTGATACAACAACAAGAATATGCCAAGGACATTAAATTTGTACGGCAAACATTTTTTGAAAATGCAAATAAGCCAGGTAGGTGGTTGGCCCATAAAATTAAAAAAGAAAAAAATAATAGAATAATCCATCAACTAATAGACACAACAGGGGAAATACAGCATACAGAGGAAAAAATAAAGGAGATCGCCACAGAATATTACACGGAACTATATAAACAGGATATAATAGAATCAAATAAAATAGATAGTTATTTAAACAATAGAAAAATGCCACAAATAGAAGACGCAGATAAGGAGATATTAAATAAAGAAATCACACTTCAAGAAATACAAAATGCAATCAAAAAACAAAAAAAAACAACAATAAATCACCAGGACCAGATGGGTTCCCCGGAGAATATTACAAGAATGTAGGGGAAGTAATAGAGAATTTATTATTAGATATATACAATGATGCACTTTTGAATGCTAAGATACCAAACTCGTGGAGGGAGATGTACATCATAATGTTTATAAAAGAAGGTACCGAGACAAATAAAATACAAAACTATAGGCCAATTTTGTTGTTGAACGCAGATTATAAAATTTTTATGACAATTATGGCAGAAAGAACTAAAAAAATTTAAACAAAATTATACATTTGGATCAAAATGGATTCTTACCAATGCGGCAGATAAAAAACAATACAAGAATAGTACTAAACATATTAGAATATTGCGAAGTGCATCCAGAAAAGCAAGCAGTGCTTGTTTTTCTGGATGCGCAGAAAGCGTTTGACAACGTAAATTGGCAATATATGATAGGATTGATTAAAAAATGAAATTTGGTGATAAATTTGAAAAGATATTAGGGACAATTTATACCTCCCAGTCACCCAAAATAATTCTAAATGCTGGAATGACCAAATCATTTGGGATATTTAAAGGAGTACATCAGGGATGTCTGATGTCACCTCTGCTCTTTATTTTGACACTGGAAATACTGCTCAATACAATTTGAAATAATCCGGAGATTAAAGGAGTTAAGGTGAGAGGTGAGGAATATAAATTGCAGGCATTTGCCGACGATCTAGTATTCTTTTTGGAAGAACCCTTAGAATCTGGACACAAATTGCTTAGAGAAATTGAAGAATACGGAGAATCGGCAGGATTAAAAATTAATAAGCAAAAAACTAAATTTCTAACCAAAAATATGACAACACAACAAATTGATAAATTGGAAAAGAAATTAGGCCTGCAAACAACAACAAAAATTAAATATTTGGGTATAATATTAACAAACAGGTGCTCATCAATAAAAAAAGACAATTATGAGAAATTAATAAACCAGACGAGATTGGAATTAGAAAAATGAGGGAAACTACAGCTATCTTTATTGGGACAAATAGCGGCAATCAAAATGAGCACACTACCAAAATTTCTATATCTATTTCAAACAGCCCCTGTTAAATTAGAGATGACATTTTTTACCGAATTGAACAAAATTACCTCTAAATTTATTTGGCAAAATAAAAAACCAAGAATTAAATTAACAAACCTACAAGACAATAAGAGCAGAGGTGGCCTCGGACTACCTGATTGGAAATTCTATTACAAAGCGGCATCCCTAACATGGGTAAAAGAATGGATCAATCTGACAAACAGACGAACATTATTATTGGAAGGACACGACTTGCAGTTAGGATGGCACGCGTACTTATGGAATGATAGAAATAAACAACATCAAAGTTTCAATAATCATTTAATTAGAAATTCCCTATTGAAAATATGGTCTGAAATCAGAAAGAACACTATCTAAAAACACCGAATTGGCTCTCCACCATTGAAGCGATGACCTACCCAAATTTAATGAATTGGACAAAAGTAATTAAGTACAAAGACATTTTGGATACATCTGGAAAATTAAACAGCAGGGAACAATTGGCTAAGGAAAACATAGAAATTGACTGGTGGCATTACTTACAACTGAATTCGAGATATAAAGAAGATATGGAAGGAATTGGTATAGATACAGAAACGCAAAAATTGGATAAAATATTAATAGGACCAGAAGAAAAATTGATATCAAAATTATATAATTACCTATTGGAATTCGACAAATTTGAAGACATAGTCAAAGGTCCGATGATAGCATGGGCTAAAAATGTAGGTCACAATATTCTTTTGGCTGACTGGGAGAGGACTTGGAACATAAATTGTAAAATAACAAGATCGACAGTTTACAAAGAAAATTATTATAAAATGTTTTATAGGTGGCATTTGGCCCCAGCAAGATTGGTGAAAATATATCCAAATTTGAATTCGGCTTGTTGGAAATGTAAAAAAGACGTAGGTACCTTCTTCCATTTGTGGTGGACGTGTCCCGAAGCGATACGCTACTGGAATAATGTACATAAATGGCTAAGCGACATCACAGGAAGAACAGTGGAGCACACCCCGAAACTCTTTTTATTGGGAATCATAAAAAAGCAACATCCCAGGAACATACAATATCTGATGCTACATATTATTACAGCAGCAAGAATTGCATACGCGCAAAATTGAAAGAACAGCCAAATACCTCCGGACAATATGTTATTGGATAAAATTTACAAATGTGCAGAGATGGACAGACTGACTATTGAACTTAAAAATCAAAACAATTCGGACTATTATGAAGTATGGTCAAAATGGTATGAATGGGTCAGAAAAGATAAAGGATTAAGAAACAAGACTATATAATAAAGAAGATGTAAGATTGTAAATATGTGGAAACTGTGTATAAACATTGTATAAGCAAAATAATAGATGTGAATAGGTGTAGATCTGTGTTATGATATTGTGATGTTAAAAGTTGAAAAATAATAAAAAATTATTTTAAAAAAATCCAGATGCACGTGACTTTTGCAGAGAATCCACAAATAGAAATGGAGGTGGGAGAGCACCGAGAAACCATGCCTGGTTATACCTGGCCAACCGAGGGCATACCCAAGGAATACAAAGATTTGGCTGAAGTTTTTAGTGAAAAAGCCTCGGATGAACTCCCACCATCACTGCCCCACTGATTGTGCAATAAAAATCTTACCTGGGGCTAAACTCCCTAAGCCTAAGATGTACAGCATGTCACTGGGGGAGTTGGAAGAACTGAGAGCTTTCATTGAGAAAAACCTGGCAAGGGGTTTCATCGAGCCAGCCCGACCAAAAATTGCAGCCCCAGTGTTATTTAGGGAGAAAAAAGATGGGTCAAAATGCCTCTGTGTGGATTTTAGGAACCTTAATACTATCAGTGTAGAGAATATGTACCCCCTCCCCCTGATGAAAGATATGCTAGCACACCTCGCTAAAGGGAAGATATTTTCCAAACTGGATATAAGGGAAGCATACTATCGAATCAGAATTAAGGAGGGGGATGAATGGAAAACTGCGTTTAACACCCCCTTGGGTGCTACCAATTCAAAGTGCTCCCCTTTGGGCTACAAGGGGCACCCACAGTGTTCATGTAATTAATAAACAAGGTTTTGCATGAACATAAAGGGGTCCTGGTCTACTTAGATGATATTCTCTTATACTCCGAGACCAAAGCAGAGCACATAAAATTAGTCAGGGCTGTATTAAACAAACTCTGTGCTGCCAAACTTTATGCTAAACTCTCCAAATGTGAATTCCACCAGGAAAAAAAAGACTTTTTGGTATATTGTATTTCACACCAGGGCATAGAAATGGACCCTCAAAAAGTGCAAGCTGTACTTGATTGGGAGACACCCCACACATGTAAATAGCTACAAAACTTCCTGGGGTTCGCAAATTTTTCCGCCAGTTTATTCCTGCTTTTGCTCAAATTGCCGTCCTCATCACGAAACTGTTAAAAATGAAGGGGGAGGGAAATCCTAAACCAAGGCAGCCTTTGAACTGGTCAATGGAATGCCAAGCAGCATTTGAAAAACTCAAACAGCTGTTCTCAGCAGAGCCAATTCTAAAACACCCAGACACAGAGAAACCATTCGTCATACAAGCAGATGCCAGCGATGTGGCAATAGGGGCAATCCTGCTTCAGAAAAATGAACAGGACCAATTACAACCATGCACTTATACATCCAGAAAATTGAATGAAACTGAGCAAAGGTGGGCCATTTGGGAAAAAGAGGCTTACGCAGTGTGATGGGCACTTTTAACTTGGAGGCATTTCTTAGAAGGGAGTAAGATCCTTTTTGAAGTCTGGACTGATCTTAGAAGCTTAGAAGCTCTAAAGACCCCAAGGAAACTATCCCCAAAACAAGTACGATGTACTTCAAATGATTTGATTTTACTCTCAAATTTCTCCCTGGGGGGGGGGAACTTTCTGGCAGACGCACTATCCAGAAAGCCGCAATACAATAGTGTGAGGTCAGAAGTAATCAAACCCATAGTAAACACTAATCAATTGGCCGCCAAAGTAGTCACCAGATCCCAAGGAAAACAAGAAACATTAACAGATGAAGACACCATCCACATTTTTAAACAAGCATTAACCACCGATTAATGGTATTTGAACCACAAATCCAGCTGCCTAATGAAAGAGGGCTTAGCTTGGGTGGGAGAGAAGCTGTATGTGCCTGCTAGCCAAAGACTATGACTAATGGAAAGGTGTCACGACTCTAAATTAGCTGGACACTTTGGTTTTGTGAAGACTTTACACTTAATAAAGAAACAATTTTGGTGGCCCTCGCAAAAAAAGACATAGAAAGCTATGTAGCGAATTGCCCCATTTGTGCTGCGGCAAAAAGACGGCAAGGGGAAACCCCAGGACTCTTACAAAAAGTAGCCAAGCCATCAGCACCATGGAAAGAAATTGCTATGGATTTTATTGTAGAATTACCAGAAAGTGCGGGGAATACTGTCATTTGGGTTGTGACAGACCTGTTTTCAAAACAAGCACATGCAACGTTGCACTTCTGGTGGGCCGCCCATGACTTTAACCAAATAGAAGGAATACACCGGACAGTTTTTCCTCGGGATGAACGGCCCCTAATGAGACTAGGGTACGTTCTTTTATTGGGTTCAAACAAAGGAAGGGTGGACATGATTACATCAAAACACACATGGTAAACTTTATCCAATAATAAAGTTACAGCATGGAAAACTCAACCCCTTTTCAGGGGGGTATGAGTGGGAGACAGGTAAAGAGGGGGGGTGATTTATGGATGCTAATTAACTGGTATCTGTCAGGCACAGCACCCACTCCAATGTCCATTGGAGCTGTTTATCAGTTGATAATTTCCAGACACGGAGAGGGCTGTGCTGGCCTCTTTGCACGTAGGCTGACTAAGGTCAGGATGTGAGGTTTTGAGGAATGCAAAAGGAGTGTGTCGTATGTGCCTGACAAACAATATTGCAACATCTCCTTTGTTTTTATTTTTTAAATGAGGAGAGAGCTAACATAAGTAGAAAACAAACATATCAAAGCACAAAGTTTTTTCCATTGTCCATACAAAAAGGACGCTTCACAGGTGACTGTCCAGAGTCCATACGATCACTGTTGTCCTCTGCATCCAGAAGGCACTTGCTTTCGCTGACATGAACGTCCTTCCTAGCAGAGGGAAAAAAGGCTTTGCATAGCTGGAATAGAGAAGGTATGCACTGGATGAAACAACAAAGTGAGACAAGTAGGACAATGATACACATGATGGATGAAAAAATGGTCCTTAACCAAGAGCTATCCGGTAGCCAGGACCACAGACCATCCCACCAGGCTGGCAATACTTCTTCGCGAATCTGAGAAGCCAGCTCCTTTAGGGAGGCGATCTGATGCTTGACCAACTGAGAAGTGTCTGCCAGGTTGAAGCAACACATATTTTTGACAGATTCACAGCCTAAATGATGCAATAACAACAGAAAATAAAAACCAACCAGCAGGAAGCAAAACATGAGCCCAATTGTAGGAAATGTTCTCATAAGAGGAACAGTTACCAGGAAAAATTCCCGTGGGCATACAATTTTGTGTGAGAGAAGCAGTACAGTTTTCTATGCGTGCACATGGAACGTTATGTCCGCTGGCTACAAAGGGTGTGGTAAGAGACATGGCATTAACTGGAGAGTCGCCATAATCAATTTTCTCCCCTTTAGTAAACATAGCCAGCTGGGTGTCATTTAATATGGCAGATAAAGCCGTGCAAACTGGTATTAAACAACTCCCTAACAATGTATGCATATCCAGGGTTTCACTTAAACAAAAACTTGAAACGTTTACCTGTTCTGCTAACCGCATCCACAAGTTGTATGTCAAACGAGTGTGCAAATCATGGGAAGGAGCTGATCTTCCTATCCTATGTGTAAGAGACCCATTATATACATCTGATGGTTCTTGTATCTTGTAAGAACCGCGATGGGAGGGTGGTCATGCAATGACCCCCCATGGTTCCCATCCTACGGGATGGACAAAAATCCCTTTTGAGGACCACTTCCCTAATCTATTAGTCATGTCACAATAATACGTCCCTATTGTCAAATTGGAGGGTTTCAAGATGACCAAAATGAGCTGACATGGAAAGTATGTCTTCTTGACTACGTAACTGTCAGGTGAAGTGGTAATAATCTCTCCGTCTTTAAGCCAATGTGAATATGGCAAATATGCAATGCCCCTTATGTCTGTGCATGTGTCAAAGGTGTGTTTTCATGTTGCTCAGCCCTTTTGGGGCTTTGCAAAATACGCGGGCCATCTTCTATGGGGGAAGCTTCACAGCATATTAAAAAGATAAGCAATAATAATATTATACCAAACAATAGGAAAATAACATCATGATAGGAAAGAGTTCTACAATCTACAGGTTTCATGAACTCCTGCCAACACAACAGGGGATAATCTGGAGGGTTTCTTCGAAATAAAGGACATCCTTCTGATGGTGCATACGGCGGAGGATGGCCTGCCCTATTCTCCAGGTCAGGGCAGGAAACAGTCTCTTTGAGCACTTCCTTAGTCGGAAGTTGATTGATGCGTGGCATCTCTGGGCGTGTGTGGTGGTAATTTGGGAAGAAAAGGTCTTACGTGTCTTCCGGGAACCCAAAGAACTCGATCAGGAAGTTGGATTGCCGCGTATCCTCTTCCCCAGGTAATAAGGTCAGCAGGACCTTGCCAAGTCAGGTCCGGGAGGCAGCAATAATAAACAGGAGGTCGAGGTGAAGCAACTGGAGCAGCTGCAAAATGGCGAGTTGCAGCTGAGGATGGTGGGCTGCCAGTAAGATTCAAGAAGTTCAGAGTATAAAGACAAAGATTAAGCGTGTTTTGCAATGCCGGGAGACCAGCGGGTGTTTTTCCCCTATTGCCAATATATCTATCCAGGGCATGTTTTAATGTCTGATGGGCTCGTTCAATCAGGGCCTGACCTTGACTGTTGTAAGGTATGCCAAATTTATGCACAATGTCCCATTGGTTGCAAAAGGCAGCAAATGCTGCACTAGTGTAAGTAGGACCATTGTCAGTTTTTAGTTCTTTTGGGCGTCCCAGCGATGCAAAAGTCCGAATACAATGATTGATAACATGTTTGGTGGCTTCGCCCCTCTGGGGGGATGCCATGATATAGCCTGAGTATGTATCAATGGAAACATGCAAATATTTCCAAGGAGCAAACGGAGGATATTGAGTAACATCCATTTGCCAAATTTGGCAACACTCTGTCCCCCTGGGGTTTACCATCAAGATTATCATCAAGAGATGGGGAAACTTGAGTCGAGAGGAATGGAAGAACCTTGTAAACATCTATAAGATTAGCATTAATCCCAGAGGCTAAATAAACTTCCAGGGAGAATCATGAACTAATTTACAGACATTATGAAAATCAGAAATAATTGCAAAGGTGCAGAAACAGTTAAAGTAAGACAAAGATCTTTAGGAAGATTAAAAGTAAATTTCCCTACAAAATCTGAAGCTTTTTAATCAAAATCAAATTCAATAGTGAAAAAAGCAAAGTTGTATATTTAGGCAAGAAAAACAAAATGCACAGGTACAGTATATGTGGTATCTTGCTCAACAGTAGTAACTGTGAGATGGATCTTGGAGTTTTAGTGGACAACCACTTAAACACAAGCCAGCCATGTGCAGCAGCTGCCAAGAAATTAACACAGTTCTAGGCTGCATTTACAGAGGGACAGAACCAAGATCATGTGAAATATCAATACCACTTTATAATGCCTTAATAAGTCACACCTGAAACACTGCATCCAGTTTCAATTGCTACGATGCAAAAAGAATGTTGAGAGACTAGAAAGAATGCAGAGAAGAGCAACAAAGATAATTAGGGAACTGGAGGCTAAAACATATGAAGAATGGTTGCAGGAACTGGGCATATCCAGTTCAATGAAAATAAGGACTAGGGGACACATGATAGCAGTTTTCCAATATCTCTGGAGTTGCTATAAAAAAAAGAGAGAAACAAACTATCCTCCAAAACATCTGAGGGCAAAAGCAATGGGTGGAAACTAATCAAGGAGAGAAGCAACTTAAAACTAAAGAGAAATTTCCTCACAGTTAAAACAATTTCCTCACAGTTAAAACAATCAATCAGTGAAAAAGTTTGTCTTCAAAAGGTGTGAATGCTCCAACACTGAAAATTTTTAAGAAGACAACCATTTGTCTGAATGGATTTCCATTTGCCTGAAGTAATTTAAGCTTCCCTGTCTAGGCAGGGGGTTGGACTAGAAAACCTTTAAGGTTCCTTCCAACTCTGTTATTCTATTCCACTCTATGGCTATTTGAAAAAAACAAAACTCAATTTGTTGCAAGGACAACACAGCCAATGTTTCCTGTAGGAATTTGAGCTGTTGGCAAAAGCAATTAAACCTTTCATTTTTGAAAATATCTATGAAAATATTTATGAGGAAAAAGAAAGGAACATAATTTCATGGAAAAAATAACAAAATATTAAAATCTGCAAACAGAAGTAAAATTACTGTTGCAAAAGGAAGCAAAGTTAATAGGTATTTTGAATCAGCTACAATATAACTTTAAACTGCTTGACTAGCTTCCTGAGGGATGAGATCATTGGAATGTTTAACTTTAGTTATAATGTAAATTAGGTGCTTCCTCGCTAGGAGCCGAAGCTTCAAGAGACGCAGCAAGCAAGGTCTCTTTTATTGGGGATAATTTGTCACCAGATAGATAAGGCGGGGGGGTCTGGTTCCCCCTTCAAAGCATTCTCATGTACTTGCAAACATTCCATGACAATCCGCCAAGTAGAAATAATTTTTGGAGGAGCCCTGGGCACCTCATGAAAATACTTTCCCAATTTTTTCCATGTGGAAATGCTAATTGATCCCTTCTCTGGGTAAGCCTGACAATTTAGATAAATAAATTTCAGAAGGGATGTTAAATCAGATTTGGTTGGGATGGGAAGATTTCTACCATTATTTTTAATAGAGGACTTGGACAATTTGTGGAGGTATGCTACCTGAGGCTTAGGGAATTCTGTTTCCATACTCACGAATCTGGGAGGGTGCTCCGTCCACGACGGCCGGCCCTGGTATGCAAGAGGCGTTCCTTCGCCGGTGAGTGTGGAAATGCCAAGCGATGAGACAGATGAAGCAATGTGCTCTGCCTCACACGGGGCACCAGATGCAACGTTGCACTTCTGGTGGGCTGCCCATGACTTTAACCAAATAGAAGGAATACACCGGACAGTTTTTCCTCGGGATGAACGGCCCCTAATGAGACTAGGGTACCGTCTTTTATTGGGTTCAAACAAAGGAAGGGTGGACATGATTACATCAAAACACACATGGTAAACTTAGTCCAATAATAAAGTTACAGCATGGCAAACTCAACCCCTTTTCAGGGGGGTATGAGTGGGAGACAGGTACAGAGGGGGGGTGATTTATGGATGCTAATTAACTGGTATCTGTCAGGCACAGCACCCACTCCAATGTCCATTGGAGCTGTTTATCAGTTGATAATTTCCAGACACGGAGAGGGCTGTGCTGGCCTCTTTGCATGTAGGTCAGGATGTGAGGTTTTGAGGAATGCAAAAGGAGTGTGTCGTATGTGCCTGACCCTTTTTCAATATGTTAGCTTACAAGCTAACATGCCAATACTTTTTTCACATGTGAATCAGAAAGGGCAAATACAATGCATTTTGTTACAAGGATATATTATACATATAAAACAATATTGCAACAAGCACATTTTATACCTTGCCAGAAAATCTCAACTGCTAAAAATTTAGCCAGATTATTTCTAATACACATTTACTGTCTTCATGGAGCTCTACAAAGAATCATCTCTGATAGGGGAGTTCAATTCACCTCCAACTTTTAGAAGGCATTTTTGGGCTTACTTGGTACTGCCCAAGGATTAAGCTCCTCCCACCATGTGGCTACTAATGGAAATTGTGAGAGGAAAAATTCAATTTTGGAACAATAACTAAGATGTTTTATTAACTTTCAACAGGACAATTGGACTGAACTTTTACCTTTTGCAGAGGTAAAAGGGGGGGGGAGGGGGTATCTGGTAGGGATGAGAGCCGGAACATCTCGGTCATAATGGGAAGAGGCAGGTATGGCGGGAGCAGAGGGGAGGGCCGCTCTCGGGGAATAAGACCTCGCTGTGTACAAGCGATCCCTTGTTCCGGCCCCTCCGATGTGGTTCCATCTTGCTCATCCCGAGTGCCTGGCAACCAGGGTGTTCAGGGCCCTGGGCTCAGGATGCTACTGCTTAACGCCAGGTCAATTTCCAACAAAGCCCCCCTGATTCGTGATTTAATCACAGAAGAGGGGGCCGACCTGGTTTGTATAACTGAGACCTGGCTGGGCCAGGAGGGAGGAGTAGCTCTCTCTGAGATATGCCCGGACGGGTTCTCAGTGCAGCATCATTCCCGACCCCAGGGAAGGGGGGGAGGAGTGGCAATAATAACATGTGGAAACCTGCATCCTCGTAGGATCCCTGCCCCGGAGATTGTTGGGTGTGAGACGCTCCTTCTGAAGTTGGACTTAGGGGTACAGGTGGGCCTTCTCTTAACGTACCTGCCTCCCAGCTGCGTAAGTAAGGCCCTGCCTGAGCTGCTCGAGGCAGTAGCCGGCTTGGCAGTTGAGTTCCCTAGGCTCATGGTGCTGGGGGACTTCAACTTGCCTTCTGCTGGTGAAACCTCTGGGATAGCCCAGGAGTTCATGGATTCCATGACAACCATGGACCTGACCCAAGTAATCCAGGGTCCGACTCATGAGGGTGGTCACACGCTCGACCTAGTGTTTCTCTCGGGGCAGTGGAGAGATGATCTGAAGATAAGGGATATAGTCATCACCCCTCTGTCATGGTCAGATCATTTCCTACTGAGGTTGGATTCCGCAGTTCCATTCCTCCCCCGCAGGGAGGCGGGACCGACTAGGTGGTTCCGCCCCAGGCGCCTAATGGAACCAGAAGGATTCCAGAGGGAACTTGGGGAAATACCTGAAGCCCTGGTACACAGTTCGGCTGATTCCCTGGTGGCTGGCTGGAACATCGCAGCATCAGGGGCTTTAGACCGAATTGCGCCTTTGCGACCTCTCCGCGGCAGTGGATCCCGGAAAGCCCCCTGGTTTACCGAGGAGCTCCGGGAGATGAAACGGCAGAAGAGACGTCTGGAGCGCCGCTGGAGGTCCAGCAAAACCGACTCCGACCGAACACTATTAAGAATTTACATCAGATCTTATTTAGTGGCGATAAGGGCGGCAAAACTATCCTATTTTTCTGCTCTTATTGCGTCCGCAGATTCTCGCCCAGCCGCCTTGTTTAGGGTGACTCGCTCCCTCCTTGCGAAAGGGGGGAGCGAGGAGCACTTGCAAGGCAGAGCTGAGGAATTTGCCGAGTTTCTGATGGATAAAATCGCTCGGATTCGGTCAAACCTGGACTCTGGCTGGGCAGAGTCCATGGAGTTGACAGGGGCAAGTCTTAGTCCACCGTTGTGGGAGGAGTTTGGGCCTGTTTCTCCTGAGGATGTGGACAGAGCCATGGGGGCAATGGGGGCCTCCACCTGTTTATTGGACCCGTGCCCCTCCTGGCTGGTTTCTGCCAGCAGGGAGGTGACACGCGGCTGGATCCGGGCGGTGGTCATCGCTTCTTTGGGGGAGGGTTCCGTACCGCAGTCATTAAAAGCTGCGGTGGTGAGACCCCTCCTGAAGAAGCCTTCCCTGGATCCAGCTGATTTGAAGAACTATCGTCCGGTCTCCAACTTGCCTTTTTTAGGGAAAGTTGTGGAGAAGGTGGTGGCCACTCAGCTTCTGCGGCTTCTGGATGAAACAGACCATCTAGATCCCTATCAGTCGGGTTTCAGGCGCGGCTACAGTACAGAAACTGCCTTGGTCGCTCTGATGGATGATCTCTGGCGGGCCCGGGATGGGGGAAATTCCTCCATCCTGGTGCTACTTGACCTCTCAGCGGCTTTCGATACCATCGACCATGGTATCCTTCTGCATCGTCTCGGCGAGTTGGGAGTGGGAGGCACCGTTTTACGGTGGTTCTCCTCTTATCTCGCCGATAGGATGCAGTCGGTGTTGGCGGGAGGGCAGAGATCCACCCCTAGGCCCCTGTTATGCGGGGTGCCTCAGGGGTCGGTCCTCTCGCCCATCCTGTTTAACATTTACATGAAACCGCTGGGGGAGATCATCCGCAGACATGGGGTGTGTTTCCACCAGTACGCTGACGACACCCAGCTGTACATCACCACCCCGTCTGACTTCAGTGTGGCAGCCGATGTAATGTGCCGATGCCTGGACGACGTTAGGATCTGGATGGGGAGGAACAGACTCAGACTCAACCCCGACAAGACTGAGTGGCTTTGGATATTGCCTCCTAAGGATTATGACAACTATCCCTCCTTGGTTCTCGAGGGAGCGAAACTGACTCCTTCGGATCAGGTCCGCAACTTGGGGGTCCTCCTAGACCCACAGCTAAAATTGGAACACCATCTCACTGCTGTGGCTAGGGGGGCCTTTGCACAGGTTCGCCTTGTGCACCAGTTGCGGCCATACTTGGAGAAGGAGGCTCTACTCACGGTCACTCATGCCCTTGTCACCTCCCGTTTGGACTACTGCAACGCGCTCTACATGGGGCTACCCTTGAAGAGTATCCGGAGACTCCAGTTGGTGCAAAATGCAGCTGCGCGTGCTGTGGTGGGTGTGCCAAGGTACACCCACGTGACACCTATACTCCGCCAGCTGCATTGGTTGCCCATTAGTCTCCGGGTCCAATTCAAGGTGTTGATCATCATCTTTAAAGCCCTTCATGGCTTAGGACCAGGTTATCTCCGGGACCGCATTCTGCCTCATACTTCCCTCCGACCGGTTAGGGCCCACAGAGTTGGCCTCCTCCAGCTCCCGTCAGCCAAGCAATGCCGGCTGGCGGGTCCTAGGGGGAGAGCCTTCTCTGTGGCCGGCCCCGCGCTCTGGAACCAACTCCCCCCAGAGACCCGAACTATCCCCACCCTGCTGGCCTTCCGAAAAGCCGTTAAGACATGGCTCTTCCTGCAGGCAGGGGGTAGAGCTTAATTCCATCTACACTCTCCCCCGGGTATGTCTGGCGGTTGAATGGTGCTTTTATATTGAAATTTTTAATTTCTATATTTTGATTTTAAATTGAATTTATTGGTTTTCTTGTATTTTTCCTGTGTTGTAAGCCGCCCTGAGTCCCTCGGGAGTGGGGCGGCATATAAGAAACCATAAATAAATAAATAAATAAATAAATAACTCTGTACATTCAAGTACTGGTTTTACCCCTTTTAGAGTAGCTACAGGTCAGGATTTAAGCCCCATGCCTGAATTACCCACAGAAGAACCCACTATCCCCTCACTTAAGGAGTGGATAGAGAATTTACAAAACACATGGCCAGTAGTCAGATTAGCTTTAAAGGATGCTAGAGAGGCTTTTAAAATTCAAGCTGACAAGAAAAGAATGGAGCCCAAACCTTTCCATGTTGGAGATAGAGTGTACTTATCTACAAAATTCTTGAAATCGTTACAACCATCCAAAAAATTAGGGCCAAATTTCATTGGATGTTTCCCTATTACTGGGGTCATCAATCCAGTAGCAGTTGAATTACTCCATCCAAAAACACTTAGGCAAGTCCACCCAGTGTTTCACATTAGTTTACTCAAGCAAGAGGTAACCTCATCACTCAGACCACCTGTATCTGCACCACCTGTCCCAGTCATGATAGAAGGAGAACAACACTTTGAAATCAAGGAAATTCTTGACTCTAGAATCCACAGGGGGAAGACCCAGTACTTGGTTGCTTGGAAACATTTGCCTTCCTCCCAAAATGAATGGGTCACTAAACAACATGTTAGGGCTCCCACCTTACTGAGAAGACGGATTTTTGTTTATGTTTTTTCACAGGTGGACCCCTTTTTTTCTAAGGGGGCAGCATGTCAGAGTCGCAGAAGAGTGACTCTGCCATTCAGTGGAGTGAAGGGGGGTCTTGGGCTTGATTTATTAGCATTGCCTGTGTCAACTGATATTTTACAACGTATATCCTGACGCCAAGCATCTTGAAATCCCTTCATCTTGGGAGAGGGTTTATGAGGGGCAAGCTGGGATATTTCACTTGATTAGGGAACAGAAGATGCTCTGGGAAATGTATGCTTATCTGGTTCCCAGAGCAGTTGATTAAAGAAAACCTTTTCACACATGTGTATTGGCCAGGGTCTACATTCTGGCTAATGGGGAGGGGTTTCTAATGTTATATCTGTACCTGCTTTGCCTAAGGGTATTCAGATCTTGCTTTGAATGGAATGCTTTCACATCTGCTTAATAAAAGAATCCTTTTGAACCACTCGGCTCAGAAGTTCGTGCTTTCTTAAGTTAGACGGAGAGGCAATCCTTACACATGGATATTTTCAGAGTCATTATATAAGTAATGCTTTATTGTTGTTGTGGGAAAAGGTTAAAGGACAATATTACCTCCCTAGACCTAGATTGTATCCCTCTATTAATGCAGCTTAGGATTGTATTGGCTTTTTTGGCTGCCACTGCACATTGCTGCCTCATGTTTAGCTGGTTGTCCACTAAGACTCCAAGATCCCTCTCACAGTCACTGCTATTGAGTCTGGTTTCACCCAGTTTATATGTATATTTTTGGTGTAGGACTTTACTTTTCTCTGCATTAAATTTCATTTTGTTAGATAGGGCCCAGTGTTCAAGTCTGTCAAGATCCATCTGGAGCTTGAGCCTGTCCTCTAGGGTGTTAGCTATTCCTGCCAGCTTAGTATCATCTGCAAATTTGGTAAGTTTACCTTCTATTCCCTCATCTAAGTCATTTATTAATATATTAAAGAGTACTGGGCCTAAGACGAACCTTGTGGTAACCCACTGCTTACTTCTCTCCATGTAGAGTTAGACCCATTGAGGACTACTCATTGAGTACCGTTAGTCAGCCAGTTTTGAATCCATTTGGTGGTGAAACTGTCTAGCCCACTTTTTTCTAGCTTATGAAGAAGTAAGCTGTGGTCTACTTTGTCGAATGCTTTGCTGAAGTCTAAGCATATTATGTCCACAGTATTTCGCTGGTTCAATCTACTAATTTAGTCACTGTGTTGAAGAATGAAATGAGATTGGTTTGGCATGATTTGTTCTTAACAAACCTGTGTTGGCTGCTGGTTATTACTTTACTCATTTTTAGGTGTTGGCAGATCTGTTTTTAAATTATCTTTTCCAGTAACTTCCTGGGTATTGATGTTAGGCTGATTGGTCTGTAGTTTCCTGGGTCTGTTTCCCCCCCTTTTTTTGAAGATGGGAACCACATCAGCTCTTTTCCAGTTCTCTTGTAGTTCCGCTGTGTTCCAGGATTTTTGAAAGATGTGATGCAGTGGTTCTGAGATGACTTTGTAAACTCTGAGAACTCTGTAAACCGCTTAGAGAGGGCTGTAAAGCACTATGAAGCGGTATATAAGTCTAAGTGCTAAGTGCTATTGCTACTCTGGGATATAATCCATCTGGTCCTGGTTATTTGTATTCATCAAGTTCGGACAGGTGATCTCTTACTGTTTTTTTGCTTATGTTAACTTTTGTTTCCAGTCTGTTTTTTGCAGTTGTATTTCTGGTTAGTTGGGCTGCAGTTTCTTTTTGCGTGAAGACCGATGCAAAGAATGAGTTAAGCAGCTCTGCTTTCTCTGTGTTGCCTGTTACTTCTTTGCCATCTTCTCTCTTTAGTGGACCAACTGTTTCCTTGATTTTTTTTGTTATTTATGTGTTGGAAGAAACTTTTTTTATTATCTTTGACTTTTGTTGCAAGTCTTTGTTCATTCTGGGCCTTTCCTTTCCTGATTTTTTCTTTACCGATTCTGGCTATCTGCCGATATTCTGCCTTACTTGTGTGTCCCTCTTTCCATTTTTTGTACTTGTCCTTTTTTCATTCAATTTGTCACTGAGGTCTTTGTGCAGCCATGAAAAACGGTTGCAAGAACTGGGTATGTCCAGTTTAATGAAAAGAAGGACCAGGGGTGACATGATAGCAATGTTCCAATATCTCAGGGATTGTCACAAAGAAGAGGGAGTCAAACTATTCTCCAAAGCACCTGGGGGTAGAACAAGAAGCAATGGGTGGAAACTAAACAAGGAGAGAAGCAACTTAGAACTAAGGAGAAATTTCCTGACAGTTAGAACAATTAATCAGTGGAACAGCTTGCCTCCAGAAGTTGTGAATGCTCCAACACTAGACATTTTAAAGAAGATGTTGGATAACCATTTGTCTGAAGTAGTGTAGGGTTTCCTGCGTAAGCAGGGGGTTGGACTAGAAGACCTCCAAGGTCCCTTCCAACTCTGTTGTTGTTGTTGTTGTTGTTGTTTTGTTGTTGTTATTATTATTATTTATTCACAAAAAATGTAATACACAGCAAACGAGATTTATATGCTGGATTTTGTATCAGTCGAACACTTCCCAAGCGTCTAGGACTGTGTGATGTATTTTTGTATGATGCGCGCAGATCCAAGTACGGTGGCCTTTTGCAACTGACAGATCGTGATTTTGTCAATGTTTATTGTTTTCAAATGCTGGTTAAGGTCTTTTGGCACAGCACCCAGTGTGCCGATTACCACTGGGACCACCTGTACTGGTTTATGCCAGAGTCGTTGTAATTCGATTTTAAGGTCCTGATATCGGTTAAGTTTTTCTTGTTGTTTTTCATCAATTCGACTGTCACCTGGTATGGCGACATCAATGATCCACACTATTATTATTATTATTATTATTATTATTATTATTATTATTATTATTATTATTATTATTATTATTATTATTATTATTATTATTATTATTATTATTATTATTATTATTATTATTATTATTATTATTATTATTATTATTATTATACAAACTGAACAATTTTTCCATGTCTGTAAGTATATTCTTACATTCTGTGCTGAAGTGGTGCAGTGGTTAAATGCTGCAACTGCAGGCTGACTGCTACTTCAGCAGTTCAGCTGTTCAAATCTCACTAGGCTCAAGGTTGACTCAGCCTTCCATCCTTCTGAGGTCGGTAAAATGAGGACCCAGATTGTTGGGGGCAATATGCTGAACTCTGTAAACCGCTTAGAGAGGGCTGTAAAGCACTATGAAGCGGTATATAAGTAAAGTGCTATTGCTATATAAATTAATGACTAGTTGTTGGAATTGCTTTTTCTTCTTTTTATTCTGAATTACTATTATTTTTCCAGCTGTGCCACAAAATATTATCTCAGTATAAACAACAGGGCTACCTGGCTTACTTCTGATTCCAAAGATACTAATTATATATCAGAACATTTTATTTCAGGAGGAGTTATTTCTGAATAAATGCACTATTACTAATATAATCTGCAGTGTTAAAATCAATTTGTTCTGGTGAACATTCATAGTAAAAAAAAAATAACAACTTGCTAAGTGCCCTATGAAGGAGAGGGGCTAGAAAAATAGTGTAAAAGATGACACCTACTTTATCCAAATATAGAATCTAATTACGGTTTCAAAAATATTATGGCACAACTGAAACTTGGAATTGTTCTTTTTCATTAGCTATTAATAAATACTAATTAGTCTATTGAGATTGAAATCAGCCATTTATTGTCACCTATGATTCAATCAATTTAATCTACTTTATAATTGAGCTTATATAAACATTTTGATCTAATTCACAAAAGACTATTTTCTAAAAATAGTAAGTACATACAATGTTTCATCAAGCATTTGGCCTATTATTTGACTTATAACCATGACCCCCAAATTATACAAAAAAGCATGAAAAAGTGGTTGTTGAAAATTCTGTCCTGAAACCAGGCTTAATAGCAGTAACTGTGAGAGGGAACTTGGAGTCTTAGTGGACAACCAGTTAAATATGAACCAACAGTGTGCAGTGGCAGCCAAAAAAGCCAATGCAATCCTAAATTGCATTAACAGAGGGATACAATCTAGACCAGTGGTGGCGAACCTTTTTCGGCTCGCGTGCCGAAAAAGGGGGGGCGCGCGCTCGCGCGTGCTCGCATCCCCACACCCATTCCCTCCCCCCCACGCATGCGCACAACACCCCCCATGCTGCCTCCTGCGCATGCGCACACCCCCCCACCCCCGCACAGGCCCACTTACCGGAGCCTGGAATGACAAAACGGAGCCTGGAACGATGAAACCGGCAAACCGGAAGTGCGAAAAAACGCACTTCCGGTTTGCCGGTATGCTGTTTTTTGCACTCCGGAGGGTTCAGGGAAGCTCCCTGAAGCTCCGGAATGCAAAAAACTACAAAACGGACAAACCAGAAGTGCGGAAAAGTGCACTTCCGGTTTGTCCGTTTTGTAGTTTTTTGCATTCCGGAGCTTCAGGGAGCTTCCCTGAACCCTCCGGAGTGCAAAAAACAGCACACCGGCAAACCGGAAGTGCATTTTTTCGCACTTCTGGTTTGCCGGTGGGAACCCTCGCGTGCCGGCTTCTATGGCTCCGCGTGCCACCTCTGGCACGCGTGCCATAGGTTCGCCACCACGGATCTAGACCAAGTGAGGTATTAATACCACTCTATAAAGCCTTAGTTAGACCACACCTAAAGGCTTTCAAGAAGAGATTGTCAGAAATGTTGCAGGGTCTCCTGCTTGAGCAGGGGGTTGGACTAGATGACCTACAAGGTCCCTTCCAACTCTGTTAATCTGTTATCTAATATTTATTAAATTATTTATTTTCCTATAATAAATGTTTGGAGATCACAATGAACAATCTGAAACATCATGAAGGGGTCAATGTACTTAAGAGTTAGGTCTGCAATCTTAAACACTCAAGGAACCATTTGGACCCGTTTCCCACAGAAAAGAAAACACCAGGAGCCACAATACCTGGGTGAGCATGGCCAACTCGACATCACTCACTCCCACCCAGTCACATGACCCCCCAGCCAAGCCTACCCAGGTTTTGTGGCTCCAGGTATTTTCTTTTAAACATCTCTCTCTCTCTCTCTCTCTCTCTCTCTCTCTCTCTCTCTCTCTCTCTCTCTCTCTCTCTCTCTCTCTCTCTCTCTCTCATATCTTTCTCCCCCTCTCCCTCTCTCCCTCCCTCCCTCTCTCTCCCTCCCTCCCTCTTCTCTTTCTCCCTCTCTCTTTCTCCCTCCCTCTCTTTCTCTCTTTCTCCCTCCCTCTTTCATCACTTTCTCCCTCATCTCTCTCATCTCTCTCCCTCTCTTTCTCCCTCTCTTTTGCTCTACCTCCCTCTCTTTCTCTCTCTCATCTTTCTTTTTCTTCCTTTCTCCCTCTCCCTCCCTCTCCCCCTCTCCCCCCTCTCTCTCATGTGTGTGTGTTTGTGTGCACATGTGTTCCCTCTTGAACCATTTCCAAAAAAAGGCGAGGGTTGGGTTGTTTTTTTCTTTTTTCTTTTTTGCTGATGTTGTTCTTTCTTCTTCTTTGGGTGCTTTTTACCATATGATTTAAATCAAGAGTCATTTCAGGTTCCCAGATAAATGAAGCTCTTTCTTTCTTTTTTTTAATTAAATTTTATTGATTTTCAACATTTTTCTTTAAAAATAACAATTTCCATATTTCCTAAAGCATTTCTACAATCATACACAGTATTTTCATTTTCACATATTCCTTATTACAGTTAGATTCTATATTGCTTATCTTAATTACACATATAGTTTAATTTACATATTTACATTTTACAATCTATAATTTCACTGTTTTTTTTCTTCCCTTCTTAATTTAATCCATTTGTACCATTTCCCCCAGATATTGTAGTAATCAGAATCACTTTGGCCCCTTAAGTACATTGTTAATCTTTCCATTTCTGCACACTCATAGATTTTTTTAACAATTATATTTTCTGGAGGTATTTCTGTATTCTTTCCTCTTTCGGAGGTCAGCGTGTTGGCGTGTCGGCGCCCGTGAGGACAACCGCCATTGTGGAAACAACGCGGAGACCGAAAACAATGCGGAGACCGTAAATAAGGCGGAGACCGAAAGGGCTAAATGGTTAGCCTGGATTGAGGTGCCTGAGCTGTTGGTTGGGTTGGGGGGATTTCTATTTTACGCCCCCACCCCACCCGGAAAATTGCTGAGACCGCTATTACAGCCAGGAGATTGAAAAGATAGCAGCGCGGCCACCATTCCACCATTCCACCAGAGCGGCCATTAGCGAGACCCGGTGGTGAGGGCTAGCCTGTTGCTAACTAGCCTGAATCCGGCTGTGAGGACTGATCCGTTGCCAGCTAGCCGGGATTGAGGACTGGGAGGTCTGGGAGGCGCCGAGGCAGCTGGCTGAGAGACGGGAGGTGACAGCGTGGCTGCCATTCCATCGGAGTGCCCCCCCCCTCGATGAAGGCAATATGGCCGCTATTCCAGCAGAGCGGCAGTCAGAGAGATCCGACTGCGAGGGCTAGCCTGTTGCCAACTAGCCAGGATTGAGGCCGGGGAGACGCCGAGGCGGCTAGCCGATTGACGGAGACAGGGGGATAGCGTGGCTGCCATTCCACCGGAGCGGGCCTCCCCTGACGAAGTCGATACGACCACCATTCCATCAGAGCAGCCGTCAGTGAGATCCGGCGGTGAGGACTGGGGTGTTGTCAGCGAGCCTGGACTGAGATCTGGAAGCGCCGAGGCGGCTGGCCGAGAGTCGATCGACGGAGACGGAGGTGATAGTGTGGCCGCCATTCCATCGGAGGCCCCCCTTCCTCGAACGAAGACGATACGGCCACTATTTCTTCAGAGCTGTCTTTTGGGGAAGGAGAGACCTGCCTGATAGCCCTAGTTGAAGAGACCGAGGGCAGACGCATCAAGACACTCGGTGGGGGAGGGTGAGGAGAGAGGGTGCCCCCACTAGGATCAGGGCTTCTCCCTGTCTCCTGCTAAAACCCAGCACCGCCATTTCGGGGGCTTGAGTAGAAGATCAGTTACTGAATTCGGTACACCGACTTGCCTGGAAATTGTGGGGGGAGGACTGGAGGAAAGGGTGTTTTTCCCTGCCATGATCGCGAGGAAGAGAAGAACACTTGCTATGAAGATCGATAGACTTAAAGTTGTCTTAAGGACTGGAGGTGTGCCCCTTCCTCGACGAACTCCAATTAAGAACATTATTGTTATCTTGAGAACCCCCTTTTTGCCTCTCCTCTCTGCACAGCACTTTAATTACCTCGACCCTGGGGGAGAGTATCTGTGAGCATGTGTATGGATGAATGGGATGAATAAATGTTTGGTGGTTGATATATGTATACATGAGTGAGCTGGGTGGTTGGACCCGGCCCCCCTCTGCTGAGTGTGGAAACAGAAGCGGAGGGGGGTTCTGGCCCACCCCCAGGCTCAGTATGAATGGTACGTATGGTCTGCCGGGAGAAGGGGAGACCAGTGGAGGGGAGGGGGATCTCTGGGGAGACGGGGAGTGAGAACATCTCGGTCATAATGGGGAGAGGCAGGTATGCCGGGAGCAGAGGGGTAGGCCGCTCTCGGGGAACAAGGATTCGCTGTTTGCAAGCGATTCCTTGTTCTGGCCCCTCTTTGGTTCCATCTAGCTCAACCCGAGTGCCTGGTAACCAGGGATGTCAGGACCCTGGGCTCAAGCTGCTGCTGCTAAACGCCAGGTCGATTATCAACAAGGCCCCCCTCATACGGGATTTAATCCTAGAAGAGGGGGCGGACCTGGTATGTATAACCGAGACCTGGCTGGGCCAGGAAGGGGGGGTGCCCCTTTCAGAAATATGCCCGGACGCGTTCTCGGTTCAGCATCAACCACGACCCCAGGGAAGGGATGGAGGAGTGGCTATTATAGCTCGCCAAAATCTGTGTCCTCGAAGGAGCCCTGCCCCGGAGATTGTTGGGTGTGAGACACTCCTTCTGAAGTTGGACTTAGGGGTCCAGGTGGGCCTTTTGTTAACGTACCTGCCTCCTAGCTGCATTACAAAGGCCCTGCCTGTTCTGCTCAAGGCGGTTGCAGGGCTGGCGGTTGAGTTCCCCAGGTTGATGGTGCTGGGGGACTTCAATCTGCCATCGTCCGGCAAAGCCTCAGAGGCAGTCCAGGAGTTCATGGCTTCCATGACAACCATGGACCTGACCCAAGTAGTTCAGGGTCCGACTCATGAGGGGGGTCACACGCTTGACCTTGTGTTTCTCTCGGGGCAGTGGAGAGATGATCTGGGGCTAAGGGGTTTAGTCACAGTACCCTTGTCGTGGTCAGATCATTTCCTTCTGAGGTTGGATTTCATGGCACCATGCCTCCACCGCAAGGAGGCGGGACCGATTAAGTGGTTCCGCCCCAGGCGCCTAATGGAACCCGACGGATTCCAGAGGGAACTTGGGGAGATACCTGAATCCCTGGTACACAGTTCGTCCGAATCCCTCGTTGCCGCCTGGAATCAGGCGGGGGCGGGGGCTCTGGATCGGATTGCGCCTTTGCGGCCTCTCCGTGGAAGTGGATCCAGGAGGGCTCCTTGGTTTACCGAGGAACTCCGGGAGATGAAGCGCCACAAGAGACGCCTAGAGCGACGATGGAGATCTAGTAAAGCTGAGTCTGACCGGACACTTTTAAGAACTTTCATTAAGTCTTACTTAGTGGCGATAAGGGCGGCAAAACGTTCGCATTTTTCTGCTCTTATTGCGTCCGCTGACTCCCGCCCAGCCGCCCTGTTTAGGGTGACCCGCACCCTTCTGGCTAAGGAGGAAGGCGGAGACCCCTTGCAGGGCAGAGCTGAGGAATTTTCTCGGTTTCTGGCGGATAAAGTCATTCAGATTCGGATAGACCTGGACTCCGATTGGGCAGTACAGGCCGAGATGACTGGGGCAGGTCTTAGTCCGGTTATATGGGATAGGTTTGAACCGGTGACTCCTGAGGATGTGGACAAGGCCATAGGAGCTATGAGCTCCGCCACTTGTTTATTGTACCCGTGTCCTTCCTGGTTGGTCTCGGCCACCAGGGAGGTTTCACATGGCTGGCTCCAGGCGTTGGTCAACGCTTCTTTGAGAGAGGGGTCCGTCCCGCAGCCCTTAAAAGCTGCGGTGGTGAGACCCCTCCTCAAGAAGCCTTCCCTGGACCCGGCGGATTTAAAGAACTTCCATCCAGTCTCCAACCTTCCCTTCGCGGGGAAGGTTGTTGAGAAAGTGGTGGCACTCCAGCTCCTACGACTGTTGGATGACACTGATTGTCTGGATCCCTTTCAATCTGGTTTCAGGCGCGGTTACAGTACGGAAACGGCTTTGGTCACCCTGATGGATGATCTCTGGCGAGCCCGGGATAGGGGCCATTCCTCTATCCTGGTGCTACTTGACCTCTCAGCGGCCTTCGATACCATTGACCATGGTATCCTTCTGCGTCGTCTCGGAGAGGTGGGGGTGGGCGGCACTGTTTTGCAGTGGTTCTCCTCCTTCCTCTCTGACAGGATGCAGTCGGTGTTGACAGGGGGGCAGAGGTCGAGCCCTAGGCCCCTACTATGTGGGGTGCCGCAGGGCTCGGTCCTCTCGCCCATCCTGTTTAATATCTACATGAAGCCGCTGGGTGAGATCATCCGACGACACGGGGTGAGGTATCAGCAATACGCTGATGATACCCAGTTGTACATCTCCACCCCGTCTCAGTTCGGGGAAGCTGTAGACGTAATGGGCCGCTGCCTGGCCGATGTTAGGGTCTGGATGGGGAAGAACTGGCTAAAGCTTAACCCTGACAAGACTGAGTGGCTGTGGATACTACCTCCTAAGGACTCGACCAATTGTCCCTCCTTGGTTCTTGGGGGGGAGAAATTAGCCCCCTCAGAACGGGTCCGCAATTTGGGTGTCCTCCTAGATCCAGAGCTAAAATTGGAACTACATCTTTCAGCTGTGGCTAGGGGGACCTTTGCACAAGTACGCTTGTGCACCAATTGCGACCCTACTTGGAGAAGGAGGCACTTCTTACAGTCACTCATGCCCTTATCACCTCACGGCTGGATTACTGCAATGCGCTCTACATGGGGCTACCCTTGAAGAGTGTCCGGCGACTACAATTGGTGCAAAATTCAGCTGCGCGAGCTGTGGTGGGTGTACCTAGATGCACCCACGTAACACCTATCCTCCACCAGCTGCATTGGTTGCCCATTAGTCTCCGGATCCAATTTAAGGTGTTGGTCATTACCTTTAAAGCCCTACATGGCTCAGGGCCAGGTTATCTTCGGGACCGCATCCTGCCGCATACCTCCCTACGACCGGTTAGAGCCCACAGAGTCGGCCTCCTCCAGGTCCCGTCGACCAAACAATGTCAGCTGGCGGGACCAAGGGGGAGGGCCTTCTCTGTGGGAGCTCCCTCCCTGTGGAACCAACTCCCTCCAGAGATCAGGACCATCCCCACCCTGCTGGCCTTCCGGAAAGCGATAAAAACCTGGCTCTTCCGGCAGGCGGGGTAAATGAGATACTCTTTTAACTTTTGTAATTTCTGTATTTTTAATTATTGCATTTGTATGGTTTTATATTTTAATGATAGCTTTTATTTTGTAATGGATCGAATATGTTGTGAGCCGCCCTGAGTCCCTAGGGATTGGGCGGCATAGAAATCCAGCAAAATAAATAAATAAATAAATAAATAAAGTCTTCCAAAATTGTGCGAAGGTTATCCTAGCTGCAGTTGTGATATGGAGGACTAAGTACTTAATATCTTTGTGGTAATCTTTTTTAAATATGCCGAGGAGAAATAGTTCTGGAGTGAATTCTAATATCTCATTGAATATTTCTGATAGCCATTTATGAATTGTGTTCCAATTTTTTTTTTGTTTCTGAGCACAGCCACCACATGTGAAAGAAGGTACCCTGTGTTTTTTTGCATTTCCAGCATATAGGATTCAAATTTGGATAAATTTTTGCAAGTCTAATTGGGGCTAAATGCCATCTATAACTCATTTTGTAAAAATTTTCTTTGTATGCTACTGACCTAGATATTTTAAGATTTCTATTCCATATCTGTTCCCAATCTGCCAAGTGGATGTTATGTCCTATGTTCTGGGCCCATGCTATCATAGGACCTTTTACAATATCTTCAAATCTTTCCTGCTGTAGTAAATAGTTATATAATTTTGTAATAATTTTGTTTTCTGGGCCAATCAATATTTTATCTAATGGTTTGGATTCCAATTCAATTCCGTATTCTTCTATATCTGTCTTGTATCTAGATTTTATCTGCGAGTAAGGCCACCAGTCTATGTTTATATTTAGTCTTTGTAGTTCATCTCTGTCTTTTAATTTACCAGTTCCATCCAATATGTCTTTATATTTTACCTTTTTACTCTTATCAGTTGTATTTGGATATATAATTGCCTTTGTTATAGAAAGCCAATTTGGAATTTTAATATAGTGTTTTCTTTTTATTTCTTGTCAGGTTGTAATGAGCGCGTCTCTAATTGCATGTCTCTGGAAAAATTTTGATATATTCCCTTTATTCCATAGGCATGAGTGCCACCCCATAAGTAAATCGTGGCCTTCCAAAGTTAGAATACGGTTATTATTTAAATTGATCCAGTCTCTTATCCATACCAAAGATGCTGCGGTGTAGTATAATTTCCAGTCCGGGAGTCCAAAGCCGCCTCTACTTTTACTGTCTTGTAGGTCGATAATTTTAATTCTTGATTTTTTGTGTTGCCAAATAAATTTGGTGGTTATCCTATTCAGATTTGCAAAAAAATTAGCGTTTAATTTAATTGGAACTGTCTGAAATAAATATAATAGTTTGGGCAAAATATTCATTTTAATGATAGCTATTCGGCCTAAAAAAGAAATTTGTAGTTTTTCCCATTTTTTAAGATCTAATTCTATTTGATGTACCAGTTTTTTTATAATTATTATCTTTTATAGATGAGCATTTGTTTGTTAAATTAATACCTAATATTTGATTTTCTTCACTACTTGTAGGCCTAATTCTTTTCCTAATTGTCCCTCTTGTTTCCTTGTCATATTTTTAGTCAATAATTTAGTTTTTTGTTTGTTTATTTTTAGTCCGGCTATTACTCCATATTTTTCTATTTCGTTGAATAAGGCTATTCCAGATTCATGCGGATTTTCCAGAAAAAATACTGTCATCCGCAAATGCTTGTATTTTGTAATTTTCTCTTTTGATTTTCGTTCCTTTAATGTCAGAATTATCCCTAATTTTATTTAGTAGTATTTCCAAAGACAGTATAAAAAGTAGAGGCGACAATGGACATCCCTGTCTTACTCCCTTATTTATCTGAAAAGTTTTGGTTACACTTCCATTCATTATTACCTTGGCAGATTGGGAAGAGTATATTGTTTCTATCATTTTTAAAAATTTGTCACCAAATTCCATTTTTTAAATTAGTAATTTCATGTACTGCCAATCAACGTTGTCAAACGCTTTCTGTGCATCCAGGAAGACAAGGGCTGTTTGCCTTTCTGGATGCGCTTCGTAGTATTCCAAAATGTTTAATACAATTCTCAAGTTTGTCCTAATTTGCCTCGTGGGTAAAAATCCATTTTGGTCAAGATGAATAATTTTATTTAATACTTTTTTCATTCTTTCTGCCATTATACACATGAAAATTTTATGTCAGCGTTTAACAACGTGATTGGCCTATAATTTTGGATCAAATCTGGTTCGGTACCCTCTTTCAACAATGTGGCGATACAGAGGAAAAGGATTTTACCTTTTTTTCCAATAGACACCAATCCTTTTCAAGGATTGATTTTATTTTGATTACTAATAATCTTTTTTCTAGGGTGAAGAAGACGAAGATATGTCCAAGAGTATTGACAGATCATAGTCCGGTTTGGATGGATTTAGAAGATAGGAATGGACCTAGAAGGTCATGGAGGTTAAATGAGAATTTATTTAGATATGAAGAAAATGTGTTGGAATGTAAAAAATTAATGAAAGAATTTTTTGTTAATAATATGCAAAAGGGCACGTCGTTGGAAATGGTGTGGGATGCAAGTAAAGCATACATGAGAGGTATTTTGATATACTTGAATAATAAACATAGAAGGAAAAAGGGGGAGAAAAGGAAAGAATTAGAGGAGGAGATTAAGAGACAAGAAATAGCTTTAATTTCTAATCCAAGAGATAAAAAAATTAAAGAGACGATTAATTTATTGAAGGGTCAATTTAATATGTTAATGGCTGATCAAGTAGCAACAAATTTACAATATGCTAAATTTAATACTTTTAGCAATGCTAATAAACCAGGAAGATGGTTGGCTTACATTTTAAGAAAGAAGCAAAAATCAAGAACTATTGAAAAAATAAGATATAAAGGTAAAGAAGTTTATGAACAGGGACTTATTAAAAAATCTTTTTTAGAATATTATTCAGATCTATATATGGAGGACAAAATTAAAGAAGAAGATATAGATAATTATTTACGGAAACAGAATATTTATATAACTACAAAAGAGCAGAGGGATATGTTAAACCAATTAATAACTTTAGAAGAAATAACAATGGCAATTAAACAGTTAAAAGTGGGTAAAGCCCCGGGGACAGATGGGTTAACTGCTGTTTATTATAAAAAATTACAGGAAGAAATGGGGGAGCCGCTTAAAGAATTATTTAATAATATTCAAAAGGGAGGTAATGTTCCCCCAACATGGAAGACATCTTTTATTTCTCTGATCCCAAAAGAGGGCTTAGATGGTACAGATCCAAAAAATTACAGACCGATTTCACTTCTAAATATAGATTATAAAATTTTTACAAAAATTTTAGCGAATAGGTTAATGATAGTTATGCAACAAATGATACATTATGATCAAACCGGGTTTTTAACTGGTAGGCAAATGAAAACTAATGTTAGACAAATTGTTAACTTACTGGAGTACCTGAGAAGTAATAACCAGATCCCTGCAGCATTAGTATTTTTAGATGCTGAGAAAGCTTTTGATAGATTGCATTGGTGGTTTTTATTAAGATTAATCGAGAAATTACAATTGGGAGACTATTTTGTACAATCTATTGGGGCAATATATCGAAAACAAACGGCGCAGATAATAATCAATGGTGGACTAACAGATGTTTTTAACATAGAAAAGGGAAAAAGACAAGGATGTCCCCTATCTCCTTTGTTGTTTATTTTGAGTTTAGAAATATTACTTAATAAAATAAGAGAGCTTGATACAATAAAAGGAATAAAAATTAGACAGGAAGAATATAAGCTTCGAGCGTTCGCGGACGATCTGGTTGTTACTGTAACTCAACCATTACAATCTATTAGAACTCTGATGGAAACAATTAAGTTATATGGACAAGTGTCGGGTTTTAAAATAAATACAGCTAAAACAAAAATAATAGTTAAAAATATGACAAAAAACCAAAAAGAAGAAGTAGAAAAGGTAACTGGCTTTGAGATAGCTCAAAAGGTTAAATATCTAGGGGTTAATATTATGTCCACAAATACAAAATTATATCAATATAATTATGAACCACTGTGGTTAAAAATACAGAAGGATATGGAAAGCTGGGAGAAATTACAATTGTCATTGTTGGGTAGGATAGCTGCTGTTAAAATGAATGTTTTACCAAGGTTTTTATTCCTCTTTCAAATGATACCAATACTTAAAAAAGATGAAGTTATAAAGGAATGGCAGAAGGGTATAAATAAATTTATCTGGGCTGGGAAGAAGCCAAGGGTAAATCAGAAGATTATGCAGGATACACGTGAAAGAGGTGGTTTAAAAATGCCTAACTTGAAATTGTACTATGAAGCAGTGGCTCTCTCAGCAATTACGGATTGGATTAATTTAACGGAAGAAAGTGTATTAAACATTGAGGGATATGGTTTGGTTTTTGGGTGGCATGCTTATTTAATATATGATAAAAAAGTAGATAAAGCTTTTAAGAGCCATATATTAAGAAATGCTTTATTGCGTGTCTGGAAAAAGCATCAATCTAAATTAAATGATAAGTTACCCTTATGGACAGTACCCAGACACACGATAGAAAATATAAATATGGAACAAAAATTTGATAAAATTACATATAAAGAACTTCTTTCTGCAGAGGGAAATTTATTTCAATTAAAATCGTTTGAGAAATTAAGAGAAGAAGGTATAATCAGAACATGGTTTCAATACATACAATTACAAGTTAGATGAAGAGACAATCAAAAAACTGGTATTCTGAAAAAAGAGGACAATTTGATTGTACAAATAAAAGATAAGGGCCCAATGCATATAAAGAGATTATATAATATTTTATTGGAATTGGATTCAGAAACAGAATTAGTTAAGGATTGTATGATAAAATGGGCTCAGAATATTGGTGAACCGATAATGATGGATACATGGGAAAAAATATGGGTCAGAAATGTTAAATTTATGCAGGCACAAAATTTGAGAGAAAATTTTTATAAAATGTTTTATAGATGGCATTTAGACCCAAAAAAGTTAGCTTGTATGTATCCAAATTTAGATTCTAAATGTTGGAGATGTGAATGTGAGGATGCTACATATTTTCATATATGGTGGACTTGTAAAAAGATCAAGGCATTTTGGATAAAAATCTGGTGGATTATACAAAATATTTTAAAGAAAAAGATTAAGTTTACACCACAATTCTTTTTGTTGGGGATAATAACGGATTGTTCTGTTATAGAGACTAAGCTGGTTTTGAATTGTATAACTGCTGCCAGATTGTTGGTAGCACAATACTGGAAGAAAGAAGATATACCTACAATTGAAGAATGGACATTGAAAATGATACATTTGGCTGAAATGGCCAAGATTTCATCATATTTAAAGGACTACTCAAATGAAAGATATATATTGGAATGGAGTAGGTGGACTGAATATATTCAAAAAAAGTATCAGATCAAACAATTTAAATAGTTTATTAATGTTAGAAATTTGTGAAATGATATACTATATTTTCAAGCTTTGGGGTTGTTAAAGAATTAAGGATGAATGGGTATTTTTGAACTAATAATTTCTTTTTTTCTTTTATAGTAAGTTTTATGTTAGATTTATACCTTATGCTTTTTCTGGGAAGTCCGGGAGGGGGGGGGAGGGGGAAAGGGGGGAGGGGAGAAAAATGGGGGGGAAATGTCTGTACTTTGTACTTATAAAACTTTTCAATAAAAAAAAACCAATGTGGCGATATGTGACTCTTTCCATGACTCTGGAATCTTCCCTTTAGTCAAGACTTCGTTATATAACTCTAGTTGTAATTGTTGAATAGTTTCATTAACTATCTTATAGAACTCTACTGGAAGACCATCTGGTCCAGGAGTTTTGTTATTTTTTTGTTTCTGAGTTGCCATTTTTAATTCTTCTGGGGTTATTTCATTATTTAATATTTGTTTATCTTCTTCACTTATAGTTGAAATAGATGTTTGATTTAGATATTCCTCAATCTTATTTATCTCTGTTTCCTCCTTTTTATAGAGTTGTTCAAAAAAATCTACTGCTATCTCTCTCATTTTTTCTTCCGAGTTTTGTAAGTTTCCTGTTTTATCTTTTAATTGATGAATTATTCTATTCCCTCTCTCTTTTCTGATCTTATATGAAAGCCATCTGCCAGGTTTATTTGCGTTCTCAAAGTAGGATTGTTTTACAAATTTAAGATTCCTTAAATATTCTCTTTGTTCTATAAGATTTAATTTATGTTTGGATTGCATTAGTAATTCTTCTATCCTTTTATTTCCTGGCTTTTCCTGTGCTTCCTCTTCTAGTTGTTTAAGTTCTCTTAATATGTTATTATATTCTTGCTTTCTTGCTTTCTTTTTCTTTTTTCGCTGTATATGATATTATTAGACCTCTCGTGTATGCTTTCAAAGTGTCCCACAGGTTTTGTGTAGATGTTGGTTGTTTTTTATTTTCTAATATAAATAACTCTAATTCTTTTCCTATCATTTTTGTGAAATATCCATCTTGTATTAATTGAGTATCGAAAGTCCATCTTCTATTGATTTGCCTTGTGTGTTTCCATATTATATTGATGGGGCTATGGTCAGCCCAGATATTAGGTGTTATCTCTACTTTTTGTACTGATTTATTAAGTTCACTTGATAACAGGGCCATATCTATTCTCGTGTATGTTTTATGTGGGTGTGAATAAAAGGTAAATTGTCTTTCCCTTGGATTGTGGGTTCTCCAGATATCAATGAGATTTAGTTCCTCCATCATTTCAAAGAAGGTTTTAGGTAATGTAGATTTTTTCTTCTTTTTATCCCCGGCATGATCTTTAACCCCATCAATTATTCCATTAAAATCCCCAATTATACATATATTTTTATGCTCCATTTGTAAAATTTTTGTATGTAGTTTTTTGTAAAATTCTTTTTGCTTTTTGTTAGGGGCATAGATGTTTATAATTAGGATATTTGTATTTTCTACTTCTACTTCCACCATTAATATCCTTCCCTTAGGGTCACTATATATTTCTCTGCTTTTAAATTCCTTTTTAATATAAATTGCAACTCCCCTTTTCTTTTTGTCTGTTGATGCAGTATATAGCTCGCCAAGTTTCAAGTATTCTAAAAGTTTTCTATCTTTTCCTTTAATATGTGTTTCTTGTAAACATACAATATCTTTTTTTTGCTTAAGTAGTTTGGCTAGTGTTTTCTTCCTTTTAATAGTATTGTTTAATCCCTGGATGTTAAGAGATATTAACTGCATTTTCCTTAAGTTCTCTTATTTCTTCTTTCTGCTCCCTGTACTAGTTTACTTTATTTGCTTTCTGCCCTCTGGTTCGGGCTGTCCTTGGTTTCGGTTGTTCTACTTCTTTGGTTTTATCCCCTTCCTCTTCCTCTCTTAGATCGTGTCTTCCCTCCTGAATGTTTGGTTCAGATCTTACACTTGCCTGGGAGTCCCCCTCTACTTCTCCTATCTGTTCAAAGATTTCCATTGCACTATCTATTGTTTCTACTTTGATTCTTTTCCCCTCCCAGGAAATAGACATTCCTTCTGGGGTTAACCATCGGAAGGGAATATTTTTTCTGTTCAGTAGGTTAGCCAAAAATCTATATTCTTTTCTCAATTCCCTTACGCTTCTTGGTATTTGTTTCAGCACTATTATTTCTTTCTCTTTATATGTAATCGTTCCCTCCCTTGTTTCCATATATACCAAGTCTCTAATTTTTTTCCTTGCGAACCTCACATGGATTTCCCTAGGGAATTGATGTCGTTTAGCCTAGCTTGTAAATACCCGGTAAGTTTCATCAATTTCATTTATCACATCATTTTTATCTTTCTGTAAAATCTTTGCAATTATTCCATTCATCAGTTCTTCTAAATCTTCATCCTTAGTTTCTATAACATTTTGAAAACGCAGGTAAAATGCTGAATGGTCCATTTCCAGATTAATAATTGTATTCTCTAACTCCTTTTTTGTTTTCATAAAATTCAAATCTAAATTTTCTACCTTTTTTTCCGTCTTATCAGCTCTAACTTCTACTGATTGTATTCGTATTTCATTTTTTTGAATTGCACCTTGTATAGTTTCTATTTTTCCTTCTAGTTTTTGAAAGTTCATATTTGTTTCTTTCTGGTTTGCTGACATCGTTTCCTGGAATTTTAACATTGTCTCTTGCATCATATTTAAAGTGGTATTCATGGATTGCATCAAAGATGCACTGTTACTCTTTTCGCTAGTCAGCATTTCGTCTATGGAGCGTTGACTTGCTGAAGAAGATGTTGATACCGTTGGATTCGAAGCTGCTTTTCTTCCTGCTTTTAAGGATGTGGTGGTTATAGTCGACATTTCATTAATTATCTTACTTTGTTCCCCTAGTATTTCTGTTATTCTACTCCAAATTCTCATTCAATAATATTAATAATTGATAATCTATATTGTCCAACAAAATGAAATGTTTCTTTTCAATTGTTTAACATCTAATCTTATACTCTAGAGTCTTATAATTTTCTATATATATTAAAGATATAATCTATTACCACAATCTGTTACAAAAAACTCTTAATCCTAAAATGAAAACTGATAAATCTATCTGAGAATACAATCCTATAATATCGATATTAAATCACTTTAGGTTTCTATATAATTCTATATAATTCTATTTCTAACTATAATTCTAACTATAATTCTATTATATTAAATGCAATACGTATTAACAAATAATTTTACAGAAAGGAAAGGTAGAACTGGAAGAAGAGGGTAAACAATTGATAGTTATGTATAACTTAAAGATAAAATAGATAGGGTTGGTGAAAGTAGTAAAGGAAAGGGATGAAAGTCAGAAAAGAGTAAATATAAGGAGCTGGGGTTGGATCAATAGAGACAAGTTCTTATTAATTACGTTTGAAAATATATACGTAAATAAATTTTCCCAGTTCGTTATTAATAGGAACAGTTGTTATTATTATTATTTTTGTTTTATGTTTTCACCTTAATTATGTCCAGTGAAACTTAGCACAGAAGATTTTCTTCCCAAAGTTTCTTAGTCTTTAGAAACTATTAGTCAGCAAAAGTTCAATCAATATGGAGTCTAGCCTCAAGGATGTCTTTTCCAGCTCCAACTCCAATTTCCGCTTTTAGTTATAATCCACTGGGTATAGCTCTCCGTTTTCAATTGTCAAAGTTCCAAATTTTCCCTGGTTTGGTTTTAAATCCCCACAAATAATCTCCTCCTTCTCCTTTCAATAATCCTCCGTATTGAAGCTCTCCACTTTCACTTCGGCAGAATCTTACAGTATCTCTCTGCTCACCCTTTTGCTGGCCGACCTGTTCCTTTCAGAGCTGATATATTGTTGCCGCCAAACTTTCGCTTTTCACTTTCTCTTAAGGCTCCGCTTTTCTGGGAATCAGGCACTTCTCTAAGCTGGAGGATTGTAGAATGCTCTGTATATTTAGCTTCCTCTATTGGGTGACAGGCTGAAGCTTCAGACCCGCCATGCCTAAGCACGAACGAGTGCTTCGATCTTCAGTTAGAGAGAGAATCCCCTGCTGCCGAGCAGCTGCCCTCTGCCTCCACAGCGCCCAGGACGCCTCTCCTTCTCCGCAAAGTCCTCCAGACTTCTTGCACCTCGAAGGGTCACTAAAAATCGAAGAAATCCAGAGTGTAGAGGACGAGTTTCGCCTTCTGCCTCCTTTCCCGCTGAGCGCTGTCACCGGAACTCTAAATGAAGCTCTTTCGTCCCCCTGCTGTGGCTCCCTGTCAGCTGGCTGCCCCCCCGCCCCTTGCTGTCCCCTACCCCTCACTCCTCGCCTGCCCTGAGAAGAGAAGGGCAATGGTGGCAGATGGAGACTCGCTCCATATTGCAGAGCGGAAGCGAAGCACCCTCTACTTGCCTCTTTTTCCTGCCTTTGTTGGGAGACGCACAACTTTTCTCCACGGTGAGACACTGGCTGCAGCCGATGCTCCACGTCATAATGGGCTCCAGGAGGAGGAGGAGGAGATGCCGTTTCCCCCCACCATTGTGCAGCGTGCTAAGTTTAAGTGCAAGAGCAGTAAACAGCCATGGAGGCAGCGAGAGGAATATGGGGAGATGTGCGACTTTCTCCACCCCAAGACACAGGCTGGGGCACGTCTCCCCATATTCCTCTTGTCACCTCCATGGCTGCTTGCTGCTCTTGCACTTACCCATGAATTAGGGGATCCCTTTTTAGAGACAGAGAGAAAGATGCAGTATAAATAGTTTTGAAAGAATTCTGGTTCTGGGGGGAAAGCTTTATTTTGTTGCTTCTGCTAAAGACTATTACCTTTTTCCAGTTTAGTGAATCTATAATTCCCACTATCTTGGGCAGCATGGGGGAGGAGCTGCGAGGTTAGCTGCTGGAGCATGTTTGCAGTAGCTCCTCTCAGTTTTATTTTAATTTATCAACTTTTAGTACTCCCACTGGGTTCTTTCTCCATAGTGGGTGGAGCTAGCCTCCAAGAATGGGTTAAATCTGCCCTCTAGCCAATCAGGACCGAGTCTAGAAAGTATAAATATGACCTCCTCTGGTTTAGCACCCCCTCTTTTAAACTCGGTCCTTAGCCATAAAAGGACACGTGCATTCCATCTTGAAGATTCTCCAGTCATCCAATTTCTCTGAGGTTAATTCTTCGCATCCCTAATCTAATCTGCAGTGAGTTCCTCCCCAGTGACAGCTGTCATCAACACCTGGGGAGAGGACGGCGACGGGCCTAGGCCCAGCTGTCTGCTGGACCTCCAGCCGAGGGAATTAACAGCTAAGAGCTTAGCTCTCCCATTCCGGCTGCCTGAGGCTTATTAGTGAGGCGCTTCACCTTAAATTGGCATAATCGGGCCTGATATAATTAAAGGCTACTAACCGCTCAAAGGGAGAGATGATCCTGCTCGAGGATGACTTCAAGCCGCAGAAGTCTAGCGCTTGAGCGGCTGCCATTTCTCTCCCTCCAGCTGGGGCCTGTGCCCACATAGCCGGCCCAGCACTTTATATTCCTGCAGCAACAAAAAGAGGAAAGAAAAGGAAAGTAGAGCGGTTTCTGTGTGAATGTCTGAAAGTAGCCTTATCTACCGATCGGCTCTGCTGTCCCACCGCGCTTGGCACGGAGGCTGTTGCCGCCCTTTGAGGTAATTAACTGCTCCTCCGACGTCCATCTTGACAGCGTCCCATCGACAAGGCCCTAGATCATCGATAGCAGACACACGTGGTGACTCATTCCTCGGCAGCTCGCTCGGGCAGTTTGGTCTATGACCGCACCCATGGGTCTCTGCACGCCCCCCTCCACACAGACGTCCTGGCGGAGGAGAACAAATCCTGGGAAACTGCACGGGGCGATCGGCCTGTCCCAGCAGCAAGTGACACAGAAGGGATAGAGAATTCTCCTTTTCCTCCCCTAAGCCATTCGTAGGCAGCACCTCACTAGCGGCGAGTCCCCTGCCATTCCCGATTGGCCCGGCATTCTTTGCTCTCAGAGCCGGAGACACGCCAGACAACCGTATGGGAATAAGACCGGGTCCTATCAACCTCGGGGAGGGCATTCAGTGACGGGGCACACTCCATGTGGCCTAGAAGGCTCACAATCCTCGGGCCGCAGCCGCGAGCATGTCCCAAACCGTATTGCAAATTTGCTAACTGCTGGCGATCCTTTACCCACCGTGGGCTATACCACACTAAGTAGGGCACCAGAGAGGAGAAGACATCGCACATTCCTACGGGCAGTTAGGATCAAAGGTTTTCCCCCCTTGCTTTATTAAATCTATATTGGGGGTTCCATGGCGGCTACACAGCACGGCCTCTCCAAACTGTGCCACAACTGAGGCCCATTATTAGACTTTTTGTGCGCCGCACGCAGCCGCAGTCAAGGCTTGGTCGGCTGTCATCAACAGCGCTCTGCCCAGCCGCAGCTATCTGCTCTGAATGCGCCCGAGAGCCGCACGCAGCCGTAGACTCCTTATGAGTCGGCCGATTGGTGAAGGCTCCGTTGTCAGTAACATCTCTTAGCCGTGCCTCCCCGCTGTATATTGCTCAGATCCCAGTGAGTCAACAAGCGGCTACATTCAGCCATGGCTATGCTCTTAACGGGCCAAATGAGCGCCGCGCGCAGTCACAGACCCCTTATGGGTCAGACAAATGGAGAACGTTCTGTGATCATACCGCCACTCCTCCCGGTCGCACCTCAGTGCCGTACATTGCTCAGACCTCTGGCAAGCAGCTGAATTACAGAATTCAGAGATGTCTCAGCCAGGCACCGCTTTGGGCCCTTGCAGGCTTTATTACGAGCAACACAGAGCCCAGCAATGGTCCCCTTGGCCAGCTAGCAGGGCCTCTCTGGCTTAGTTGCTTGAGGATTTTTAGTGCCAGTTCGCTCAGGCTGGGGAATTCCCTAAGGTACCGCCCCTTCCCAGCCCCTCCCCTGAGGGTTACGGACCTCAGGGGAGGGGCTGTCAGCCATCCTTACTGAAGGCTCCGACGCATGAGTAGTTAGGGCATGGGACTCGCAGTCCAATAGGGATCCCCTTGCGTGAGTTCGTGTCCCGCTCACAGCGTGATGTTTCCTCCGTTCTTCTGAGAAGGGTCTTCCGGAAAAGGAAATTTTTTTAAAAAACGAACAAACGCTGCTCTGGGAATCTTTCAAGTCACCAATTTGAGTATTTACAATCCTTACTATGGACAGTTTGCTCAGCTCCATGGACCAGCGGTAAATGGGGGCCATGTCAGTCAAGGGCAACTAAGTCACCCCCGGGACACGGCACTTGATAGCCCCACGGGTTATGATCAGCTGACGCTGCATCGGGGTGAAGGTTTTTTCACCCCCACTGAAGCACTGCTGTCATTGCTCCCATCCCAGGGGCACAACCATCTATTTTACCCCAGCCATTCTGTTTGTCCGCTGAGGTCATGCCAGACCCGAAGGCTCCCACTGCGGCAGCGACACCACAACAGGAGTCATGGGTCTGAATCCATCCGGGGATCGCATAAGGCAGCCGCGGAATCGAGCAGGCAGCTTCCTCTCGCCGCTCGCTGAGCGCTGCTATGCCGGCCATACAAGGTTTTCCCATTCTGACCTCCGTCGCCAGCACTTCCAATGTGCAGCGTTGGGGGAGGGCTGTTCAATCTTATGTGCCTCTCCCTGAGAAGACGGCACCACCTAAACAATGTCGGAACACAGCCCTGGCTGGGCTCATTAATTCCACAGCCACTAGGCTGAGGCCTTCAGGCCCTCAGCAGCCACTTAGGCATCACTCGTCCATAGGACAGCGATCATACACAGGGCAATTGGACAGACTTGGCTCAGGAGGTTTCGCGGCCTGGTTTTCATGCTGACAGTGCACTCTTTCTCCAAGACGGTCGCCAGCTCACCATGCCCACTGGGGACATTCAATGATGATGTGATCCCAGAGTTCAGAAACGGATGAGAACTGGGGAGCTTAAGGGGATAAGCATAGCCTAACACGGCACGTCTGCCACAGTTCACATCCGATGTGGGTATGGACAGGCGGAATAGCTTGTTTTAGCTGTATTTTTTTTATTCAAAAAGTTTTATTAGTACAAAGTACAGACATTTTTCTCCCCCCCTTCCCCCCATCCCCCTTCCCTCCCCCCTCTCACCCACCCACCCCCGACTTCCCAGAGAAAGCACAGGGCATTATATTCAATAAAATAAATTTCAATTAAACTAACAAATTCTTAATTTCCACATCACTCTAAATCTTTAACTCCTTGTTGCACAAAACCTGTTAAGCATAATCTAAAAATCAAGCATATTGTTAATCAAACATCATTACAATATCTCAGGCTGATAATTTGCTCCACTAATTATCTTTCCTTTATATAAAATTTAGATAATCTTTAAAGTATAATAATAAAAGAAAAAGGAAAAGAAGAAGAAATCCATTTCATTCAGTTACCACCATCAACATCATTTCCTCAGTGTTAAATAAAACATCCTTCTTCCATCGATACCTCTTCAATATACATAATAATTTAAAATATTCTGGCAAATTGTTAATTCCGGTATTTCTATATTTGTTTAACCCCTTATAACTCAGAAATTTTTAAACATAATCTAAGAGTCAAATACATTATTAATAACCTAACATTACAATATATCAACTTACTAATTTCACAGTAATTCTAAATCTTTACTTGCTTTAAGATATAATAATAAAAAGAAGAAGGAAAAACAAAGAAGAAGAAAATACACAACCATCAAGATCATTTCCTCAATAGTCAATGAGTCTTCATACTGCAAAATATCAATTTTCGTTCATCTCTCCATCTGACATATAACTTCCCAAATTCTAATCATTCCTTCTTCTCAGTTGGATTTTAGTTCTTGCAGATCTGGTATCTTAGCAGTTTTTTTATTTGTCAGCTCTGCTATTATCTGACTCTGTGTCAGGCAGTGATTTTATATTGCCTGTTATATGTATATGCAGGGAGCTGCATCCCTATCAAATATAATGGTTTATTCCTGAGCACGTGATTAATATGTTCCTAGTACGCATGTGTACATTCCTTCCTTTGATCCGTCCTTCTATTTCAGCTTCTGTAAGAAGCAAGATGTGTTTTTATAGCTAAGATGTGATTAATGAGAATTTATTGTTTTTGTACCGAAATAAATATTTTCTACTTAGAACTTTAAACTGCGGTTTCTTTTCTAATATCAGAGTTCCAGGGAAAGATCTATTTTAGCCTCTGATGAGAGTTATTCTTATCTGTCACTCTGATCTTCTGTCTCCTCTTCCACATTATGAACATCTCTCTGGCTCTGTAAATCACCTTGAATCATCAAAGGTCTTTCTGTTTGCACATTTATCGATGACTCTCCTCTCTTCTCTTCTGTTGCTTTCATGCTTCTTCCTTCTGGAATTTTGGATATATCGGCCTTTAAAACTTTAACATAGAAATCAGTAGCTTTCATTATCGTGTTGAGCCGGTATCTCTTTTCGAAATATCTCACCACTATCCCCATTGGGGAATCCCATTTGTACTGTAGGTTCTGTTTTTTTAAGCTCTTCAACTAGAAAGGTATAATCCTTTCTGGCTCTGAGCATTTTAGGAGGAATTTCTTTCAGTGTCATTACTTCCTGTCCATTTACCTGAAGCTTATTCTTGAAGGTCACCTGTAGAATTTTATTACGTAATGCCCTTGTAGTAAAATATATTACAATGTCCCTTGGCAGATGTTTTTGTTTAGCAATCCAGGAGTTGACACGGTATATCTTATCAATTTGCATGACCAGTTCTTCTTCAGTCATTCCTAGTACATGCACCAGAGCCTCCACCACCCTCCCTTTCAAATCTTCATATTTTTTCTCTTTTAAACCTCTTAGTCTTATAGCAAATTCCATGCTTTTGAATTGAGTCTTTAACACCTCTGTTTCAAAATTTTCAATATTGTTTTGGGTTTTTTCTATATTTCCCCCCAAGGTTATCACAGACTGTTTAATTACTTCCATGTCTTTCTCCAAGATTTCCATATTTCCTGCTAATCCTTCAACTGCAAATATCATATCCTTCCTCAGTTGTTTATTTCTAGTGTCCATCTCCTCTAGGACAGCCTTCATTTTTTCATTAATTTCATTAATTTTTGAATTAAATTCCATAACCAGTTCATTCTTCATGACTTTTAAAGTATCAAATAAGCTTTCAGGTGTTAAAGCCTGTGGGAATGTTGAATAAGAAGTAAATTGCATTCTTGAGGGATGCTCAAGTCTTTTATTAAAAACAGTCTTTCCAGGTTTAGAAGCCATTTAAAATTTTTAGATTAGACTTTTAGTTTTAGTCCAAAATCAGAGAGAGAAAAGAGTTCATCAAAATCCAACGTTTTCAAAAGTATACAAAAAAAACCCCAAATCCATAATTTAAAAGGTTCTTTCCAGATGCTAAAACTATATATTGAATTGTTATTTTAATCCAAAGTCAAAGAGAAGAAGAAAGAATTTTCCAGAGTCAGAGAATCCCTGAAGAGGGCTGCTAGCGAAACAAAACTTTTTAACTTTCACTTCCATGCCCTCAGAATTCTTCAATCGCCATTTTGTTGCTTGTTAACTCAGCTACTTTGTAACTTCCCGAAGTGAAAGTACCATGGAGTTGAAAATTAGGATACTTGCCATTCTAGTCTCCTGCCTTTCTCTGTCTGCTGTCTGCAATGCATCATATTATTGTGAATCCCATCTTGTAAGCAGCAGTGGTCACGGCATCTTGCTCCACATAAGCAGAGGCATCCGAGGTCCTGGAGCAAGTGACAGGCTACCTGGGGAGCCCTCACTCTTTGCACCCCAGATTGTCTCCTGGGGCACTAGGGGGGCTCTACCCCACCTGTCGAGCTCTCATCTCTCCCCTAATCCCAGGGAGAAGATTTTCAAGCTGCCAGACAGCTGATCTGGCAGCTTTTACAGGGCTTCAGAAGAGGCGCTCGGCGAGGAGCGTCCGCGATGCCTGTGGAACCAAACCGGAAGTCCGTTTTAGCTGTATTGTAGTCTACCTCTAATCAAGTCATGTCCAGCCAAGTGTGGGCCGGTGGCACACCAGCCTCTCTCTCACACACACCCCTGTCAGGTGGTCTGGTCCGGCCTCTGTTCCACAAGGTAGACCTTGCACTCGCCCGGGTTCCCCCTGTCTTGGATCCTGGCCACTCAGGCCAGCTCCCCACCATCCTGTGGTTCCTGGAGCTTGTTCCGCATGTTGAGGCTGTGCCTGTGTCCAGACACCCGCTGAGTCCCATACTAGGGTCCAACACGTCTTTACCAGTAGGACAACTCTGTAATACAGCCCCAGGCAGGATTCCGACACTTTGGATCCCAGCTGCCGATGCACCGCAGGTACAAGGTCCAACACTGCTGTCGTGTGCGCCCCAGCAGTGGCAGGGGCAGTTGAGACCACCTACCACCATGTCCTTAATTGTACAAGCTGACTGCAGGACACAACGTCGTCCTCCGACTGCCGCCTGATCTAAGTGGCCACTATTGCCAGCCGCAGCCCCGCTATGGGCAGCCAAGGGCCTTCCCATGATCCTTCTGTTGGTTTCCCAGCCATTCACCCTCGGCCCCACTCCGTCCCTTTTTCCAACTTCCCTCATTACTTACACCTGGGGTGATTTCCTCCCCAAAGACTCAATGAGGGGTCGGGTTGACTGCATAGGTCATGTCACCACAGGACGGAAAGGGTTTGTCCCTTACAGGTAGGCAGTTTCTTCAAGCTGGATGCCACAATTCAGTCCACGGTACCCAGTGGGTGCCTCCCAGTGCTACCCGTCGGAGGAAGACTGGCCATTTATGTATATTCATATACAGTCAATGGAAGGTGTCTGTCGCAGGGATTCGGTCTCAAGGGTCCATTCTGGTTGATCTCACTCTGATGCTCCATCCACACCCCTGTGGCCTTCTGTACTGTGCCCAGGGTCTCCAACACTGGTCAAGGAGATCCTCATGGAGCCACATACTACTTCAAATGTAAATTAGCTATACATCCAAGTGTAGAAGTACAGTCACGGATTGCTTTTATTCTTGCCTTCTTGGCTAGAAATAATTCTCAACGGATGAAAACACATAAGGTCAATGTGGCCACGACATTCCAACATCTGGCTGTTGGGTCCTTTCTCACCTCTTCAAGGCGCACAGACGATCTGCTCCATCGGTTGACGCTATGAACGGCGGACTCCTCACTGACTCCGATTTCCCCGTTGTTACGCATTATAGACACTGTTTTCAGTTCAATTCTCGGGACTTCCCTTTCACTCCAGGGCTATAATTTAATTTAATTTAATTTAATTTAATAGATTAATTTAATTTAATTTAATTTAATAGATTAATTTAATTTAATTTAATAGATTAATTTAATTTAATAGATTAATTTAATTTAATTTAATAGATTAATTTAATAGATCGTTGACTGGTCCCTGGGTCTTCGCTTCGTGCTGGTCAGCCCTACGGGCGCCCTGCCGGGCTTCCCCACTCGTATTCAGTGCATCTCGTTGGTCTAGGGATCATTGAGGTCCTCTTCATAGGGCCTTCAGGGCCTGCTGCCTTCTATTAATCGGCTGATGCTCCACGGCTCCCCAGTACGAGGGAGATGGGCCACCGAACCCTATTTGCGATCCCACTCCATTCAGGAACTTTTCTTGATTCGCCCGGATGTGGCCCCACTCCGCTCAGGAGCTCTTCTTGATGCACCAGGATGGAGTCTGCCGGTGACTTGTCACCTGTCACATTGCCCGTCAGCTCGGTGCTCCCATCCTGGCACCTGGGTCGGCCGGTCGCCTCTCCTCCCACTCGCCCCGCCACCATTCGGTGGCTCGCTTGACGGCACTTCTAGGTCGCTCCTTACAGTCTCTCCTGGATCATCATAGGATACCCAGGCTCATGGAGGAGTCGTTTCATTTATCTCCTCCGCCTGGGATCAGCCCGAAATAATCACTTCGAGCTCAGGGGCGCCTTATTAACCTTGGTGAACTTCGTCGCCCTGTCGTTGGATTGTGGGTGGCAGTCGTTGTAGACGACTCCCATGTCCAAGAACTATCGGTGCTGGTAGGTTTCTCCATAGGGGTTGGCTCTCCCTGGCAGGGTGGTTGTGCGGTGATAGTGCCCACCCTTTGCTCTAGGGTTGGTTCCCCTGTTCCTTGCTCACCTAGGAGCTTGTTCTCCCCACTTTCTATACAAATCCACTTAGGGACTCTGAAAGTACATGGCCGCCTGCTGGGCATCAGGCGCACCATGCACATTTGCTTGCGCCGCACCTCTAGCTTCCGGCGGTCTGAGGCGCTCTTTGGATCCTTTCAGCCCTCTTCCAGGGGCCACAAGACATCCTCCTCCACGGTGGGTCGTTGGACTCCTACGGCTATTCTTCGGCCTATGAAGAATTGTTGTTGCCTCGCTCTTCCGGACTAACGACACATTCCACATGCAGCACGGCCACCACCACTGCGTGGCATCTCCCTGCATCCATTAGGGCGGTTTGCCATGCAGGCACCAGGCCCTCCACAACCCCATTCACCCATCCCTATATAAGGGGCACTTGCGCCTCTGAGGAGGAGGCCCTTGGACGACGGGTGTTGCACCAGGTGGTGCTAGACAGCGGGGGTTCCAGCCAGGTTTATGTGGCCCACCCACGGGACAAGGTTGCTTTGGTATGTCCCATTCTTGGAGGCTATCTCCACCCACTATGGAGAAGGGATGTTGGTACTCACCTGATACGTCCTTTCTCGTAGGGTGGAGCTAGCCTCCAAGTCCCACCCTGATATTGGGCCTGGCTGGCATGTCTCTTCTCATTCCGGTATATCTGTTATTTGATCGACTGGTCTTTGGAAATGCACGCTGAGTCTGACCTTCGTCCCTCATTTAAAAGAGGGAGTGCTAAACCAGAGGAGGTCATATTTATACTTTCTAGACTCGGTTCTGATTGGCTAGAGGGCAGATTTAACCCATTCTTGGAGGCTAGCTCCACCCTACGAGAAAGGACATATCAGGTGAGTACCAACGTCCCTTTTATTTAACTAATATTATTTGGATGAGATAAAAGTGAGGACCACAACACAGATAAAGGTGTTTTTTTTGCCTGGGACTGATAAGACATGGGGAAAAAAAAGAAATGCCATGGTACCAGCCCAGGAGCTCTCCCGCTTGTGAAAACTGCAAAACAACCAAAAATTGAGGAGCACTTTGCTGGAAAGAGAACTATAAGTAAAACTAACATCCCCCCCAATCTCCAACAAATTTGAGGTGTTAGAATGGGACCTTAAAAGAGAATTGAAAAAAACAACAGCTATTAGATTTTCCCGATCTTGGGGAGGGGAGCAAACTGACAGCCAGCTGTTCTCACAAACAAGTAGTCCAGTTACATCTTGTATGGAGTCTGAGATAAAGGCTAAAAAGGCTAAGAACAACAAACTAATTCAGAGTACAGAGAGATTACCATGGAAAATACAACTGAGTTTATGGCAAAGCAATGCCTTCTCACAGCGCAAACTGTTGTTTCAATATTTGAGCAGCTAATAGCCATACAACATGATTTGGAGACACTGAAAAAAGATATAGCTGTTTTTCTTCAAGCACAAGATCTGGGTCCATGCACCCCCACTAAAGACCTTGCAGCAAACTTGGTTAAATCCCATACTCTGGATAAGTCTGTGGACAAGGAGCAAAGAGCCAAGGAAACAGTTAAAGAACCTGCTAAAAAGCGGCAACCTACTCAGAAGAACTGGCTTTCTCCTGACAAGGCAGTGAGAGGGGGATGTATTAATAGAGAAGTTTCCTTGGAAGCCAATAAAGTACCCCCCCCCCAATTACATCAATTACATTGCTCACTGCAAACACAACAGATTGCTCTTTGAATCCATATGAACAGACTTAATTATGGATGCTGGAATACCAAGAGTGCAACACTAAGTTCCCTAAGCCAGCTTCTTCACTGCCAATGTGGGCAAATTGATCTCTGTGCTGCAGAGTGGCTCCCTGAGGCCCCAAATTGGAAGTAGATACTCCTGTCTTTCAAGCAGTCCACCATACTGCTGATGTTATTTAAGATGAAGGCACACCTAGTCTCTTTTCAAATCTTTCCCATCAGAGTTTTCTGTGAGGAAATGGTTAAACCCTTAATTGTTAACATGCGAGCTTCCAAGGTTGCTGTCTCTTCCTCATTTTCAACCTTGGGAAAGTGAGAGAAAGAAAGGGGGAGTCAGCCAGCCTTATTCTGTGAAGATGTACTTAACAATACAGAAGCTGGCCTCATTAATGCTTTTGGCTCTCTGCTAAAGAAAGAACAAGACAACATACTATTCAAATTTGAAAATTTAAAGAAATCCTTGTTGGTCACAATTGATACAGCTGAGTTGCTTATAGATCTGGTCTTCCCAATAATTGAGCCTCTTACTCCCCCCCCCCCAGAAGGCAAGGGATTGCATGAATATGAGATCATGGAAAACAAAAGCCAAGATCCATAGGGGCCAATAGAGGTCCTGGTAGAGATAGAAATGCTATCATCCTTATATGAATATCCTATGATACCTTCAGCACCAAACCAAGAGATCTAGAGAGGACCCACATCAGTGCCACTATTTCAAAGTCGAATGCAGCATGAATTAACAACTCCTTGCCCTACACCTCAAGAGGAGGCACCTGGGGATTTGATCTGAAGTGTCATGGCAAGACAGACTGGAAAAAGCGAAGCTCTGACGAGCTTCGTGGAAAAGCCAGCCTGACGAACCATCACTGCGGGGGGGTGTTTTCAGACCAGAACCGTCCTGAAGGGACGGTGAAGAAGGAGAGGCGTCTCGGACGACCCAGAGGAGCAGGCAAGTTCCTCGAGTGGTCAGAGACAGCTCTTTGGATCGGCGGCAGGGGCCATTTTTCAATGACCGCTACGAAGCTGGGGCAACCAGACCAAGTTTAGGTGCAGGAGCGGTGAATGGACAAAGTGCTGTAACCAGGTGAGAAAAAGACCAACTCACAGATAAAGGCAATTTTCAATTTGGAATTTTAAAGAATTTCCCTAAGATGAAATAGCAGCTAATTGGCACCTGGAAACTATACAAAGAAAAGGGAGAAAATTGAGACTAAAACTTTAAAGCCCAAGAAGATCTCTTGTATTTTGGATATAAATTCTAATTGGAGAAATCAAAATAATAGAAAGAAGAAATTGGTGAGAAAATTCTGTGTTTTTGTGGATTTAAAGCTATTATTGGATATTTTTGACATTCGGCTAGGAGCATATTGTGGATTGGAGAGTGCTATCTACTAGAGAGAAGAAAATATTGCAACAATTGTAACAATTTGTGAATTATAAAAGAGAAATTGCATCTGTCTGGCCTTGGCTGAAAGAAGATAAGAGGGAAAGGCTGAGAATGTTTAAGGAGTGTTCTGTTTTGCCTAGATTGGCTGGCTTTGTTATTTTATGACAGCAGAGGACAATTGGATCTTGGACTACTGTATAACTTAAATTGGATTTAATAAAAATTGAATAAAATCTTGTTAGCAGATTTTAGCTTTGTATTTGTGTAAACTATATTATACCCTGTGTATGTTCTGGGAAGTCCAGGGAGGGGGGAGGGGGAGTTGGAGGGGAAGGGATGGGGAGGAGGGGTGGGGGTGAGGGGAAGGGGGAGAAAATAAAAAAAGGTTTGTACTATGTACGCATAAAACTTTTTTAATTAAAAAAATTGAATAAAATCAAAAGAGACTATATGGACCTTAAGTTTGAATTTAGAGTGTTATAACATGTGAGAAATATGAATTTATTCTTGTTAAATAAGACATGTAATAAGAGCCATAGCACAACCATTTTGAATCTATCTTTAATGAAAATCATATTGTATAACAAAATGTATTTTATGTATGTCAGCTTTTACACAGGATATGTTTTTACCATTTTCTGGGAATGAAGAAGAGAGGAAGTGATGATACAGAAATGTTTTTCTCTTTTGTTGTTATGTAGGAAATGAGCTCATGAGAATGCTCAGGTTCACACACAGAGAGAGGAAGTGTGGAGCTGTCAGGATGATGGATATGTTCTAGGTTTTTCCTAATGTGAAAACACTGTGTTGGGATGTTACATAATGGGAGGTTGGATGATATGATGTGAGGAGAATGGGAGGAGTAAGGTGGAGTCATGTTCTGTATAAATCCATGTTTCTTGATAATGGCCTTTGCCTCTACTTGTATCAGAAGTTCTGTCTTCTGTCCAGGTATGGGAACATTTGATCAAAGTGAAATATTAAATCTGTTTATGTTGTTCTTAATCTGGATTCCTGCTTAATTATTTTTCTCACAATTGGCACCCAACATGGGGCCATGGACGTTCTTTCTGGATTTGGGAAATACCTTAACCGGGACTGCGCGCACACGCCCTATATTTGGGTGACCGGGGTGAGGGTTTCACTTATCCAGGGGAATTCACTCCTCAGACAGACTGAGACTGCAGGATCCAGTGACAATATAAACAGCCCCAAGTGAATGAAGGCGGCTGGCAACTACTTGTCTTAGGTGAGTAATGAGACACAGGGTGTTTCTGTTTAGACTCCTTAAGTGGATTCCTTGAATAGCGGATGATGTGTTTACTTACGTTGTAAGTAAATACGAGAAGCACTGGGAGATTGATCAGTCTCTGTCTTTGTGCTATGATGTTTTTGTCCCTATGTACAAGGGCACATCTGTTAGAGTATTCAGGAGGAATCAAAGGAAAAAAGTCTCGGGGGAAATGGGGCCCGGTTAACTAGAAATGCTAGCAAAAGGAATGAGATTCCTTCAAATCCCTCTTATCTCCTATTTTAAGAGAGATGTTAATACAGTGGAATGGGGATTGGCTAAACTAAGTTGTGATGATTGAAAATTGTGCTAGAATGTGGCCACGATTGTCATTGGAATGAGTGTGATAACTCTATTCTCCATAGTGGGTGGAGCTAGCCACCAAGAATTGGGTTTGGCACAGCCTTCTAGCCAATCAGGACTGAGTCTGGAAAAGTATAAATAGTGGCTCTAAGGCCTAGTTCTCCCTCTTTTGACTCAGTCCTAGCCAAGTTTTTTCCTCAAACTTCTGCTTCCTCATATTCCTACAATCATAACCGTAAGTTTTATTTCTTTTGTGTGTGTGTTTTTTCTTTCCCTGATCAAGCCCCCCAGGTTTTTTCTGCCATCTGCACCTGGGAGAAGGCAGTTGGCCGCAAGTCCAACTGCTGCTCACCCCTCCAGCTGAAGGCCCAGTATTTTTTGTTTTTTCTCCTTTTTTCTTACAAACAATCCCGGCTGTGGAGGGAGTGGGAAAGGCCCCATTACATCTGGGGGGCCTGCAGTGGGATCACCACGTACCTGGGCACTGAGCGAGGCTGGCACGGAGGTTGCCAACTGCCTGACCAGACACCAAGGACTAGCCTTCAGAGAGCTACTCTCCGATATCAAATAATTTGCTGCGGGCCTGCCTGCTAGGAGAGCCGAAGGGCCGAGGGGCAGAGCGCACCACAAGAGCTAGCTACCTGTCAATCACGTGTCTGCTGAATCGGCCAGACTAGCACAAGCGGTCCGAGCCGTTAACGAGCCCTCCGATCCCCCAGCTGACTGTCAAAAATTACCAAGGGGATCGGAGGAGCCAAAAGCCTCGCTCGCAGATCGGCCGGATTGGCGCAAGTGATCCGAACCGTTAACGAGGCTACCGACAACCAGCTGACTGTAACCTTGGCCGGACTTGCGCAAGCGATCCACACCTCAAATAGCCTCTGAACACCAGCTGCTGCACCCGAGAAGCTGACAGACGATTTGGCCGGACTTGCACAAGCGGTCTGCGCCCAGCCAAGCCTCCGAACGTCAGCTGGACACTTTCAAAGAAATGTCAAGCCAAGCTGAGCTGAAAGCAATATTTTTGCTGGTTCCTTTTTTTGCTCCCTGTCTTGTGCCTACACGCAGAGGAAGCTGGCAATCTGGGTGCTGCTTGCTGAGGGCTTGTTCCCTCTTTTTTTGCTTGAAACTTCAGAAATCAGTCAGTCTGCTCCAGGGGACTCAGAAACTGACAGTTAGTGGCTAGGCCTTAGCAAACTCCTTTCTCCTTGGCTGGAACTAATTGCCTCAGGAGACAGTCAGCCATTTTAGGAGTGCCTCGTGGGTGGCCGCCATTTTGAATTACACAGGACCGCCCACTTGAAAAAAATTTCTATTTTCTTTTGAGGCCTCCTTTATTTAGCTTGCCTTCTGTGCAATGGCTGACAAGAGCCAGCAATCTGGCAAGGTTCCTTTGATCCAAGGCCCTGTCTGTACCTGTCTCTAGTGCCTGGGCCGTCTGCTTCCATTTGAGCTGCTCTGCATTGTTCTGCTTGTCTTCAGCCTGGTAAGTGTGCAGGCAGTCTTTGAGAGTGCCGGTGGCCATCTTGAAGCCTCCCACAGGGTGGAAGCCATTTTGATTGCCCTCAGAATTGAAGGCATTAAGGGCATGGCCATTTTGTTTCAAATACCAAAAGTGGGCAGAGACCATTTTGAAGCCACATCAAGGGTGGTGGCCATTTTGGATGCCCTTTCTTGCTGGTGGCCATTTTTAAGGCCTAATATGGGCAGTGGCCATTTTGAAAGACCAACTAAGGGCAACTGCCATCTTGTTGGCCTCATTTAAGGGTGGTGGCCATTTTAAGTGACTGTTTGGACCTACTAATTTACCCAGGCCTTTCTGAGGCCTACCTTGTTGGCAGAGGCCTTAGATAAATATGGATACTGTTATTCAAATTGAGCCAACAAAAATTCAGACTAGCTGTCTGTAGGTCTGCCTCAGGAGTACCTGTTAAAGCATGTTCAGGTATTCATATATGACAATAACGAGCTAAACACATCAACTTAGAATGAAGATTCTATCTATATTTTAAAAATGGCTTGAACAAGGGCTTTCAGCAGAATTTAGAAGTAGTAAGTTACAGATCTCACATAAAAGGAACAAATGAGCCTAGTGAGCACTCACTCCAGTAACAGTTTAAAACCAAGCTTTTTTCTGGAGTCTGTGAGCCCAGCATAACTGGAACTATATACAAACTATCAATTTTTTCCAGTATTTGAAAATATCAGTTTTTCATGAACTGAACTTTAAGACAAAGAGAACATGATTTGTAAATTGGAGTTGATTTTTAAAATGATGCCTTTTATAAAGGATATTATCCAATCCAGAGTACTCTACCCTACTCATTCCTACCTAGCATCCCCCAGGAAGGATGCCAGGGAATTCTCATTAGCTCCCTCTGGCATTTGGAACCAGACAGCCCCACACTCCAGACAGCTCCATCCACAAGCCAAAATCAACCTGCTGCTCAATCAGCAGCAGCTCAAGCAGATGTCCAAGTTAGGTCAATGGGGTCCACGGTGGTGACACGCCGGATGGCCTGGCTTTGCAGCTGGCCAACTGACATGCGGTACAAGTGGAAATTAGCCTCTGCCCCGATCACCGGGCAGTCCTTGTTTGGTGAGGCCCTGAATCCCATCCTGATTGAGACTAAGGACAAGCGCAAGGTCCTTCCCTCGGCCACCCAGAAAGCCTCTTTCCGTGCCACCCCCTTCCCCAGGAGGGCTTCCAAGGGGGCCTTCCAGTCTTCCAATAGACATCAAGGTAACTACTAGGGACACTATCAGGGGCATAGCCAAGGGCAATACAGTTCCCGTCACAGATTCTCTTCGGGCCAACCCTTCAGGGGTAACCAATTCAAATGGCACTTTAGAGGGGCCGGCGGTCGCCCTTTCTGCCAGAACAAGTAACCTCCGGCCGATCCTCCCATAGGGAGTTGCCTGGCTCCCTATGCCAGTCGATGGGAGGAAATCACCAACGACGCATGGGTTTGTGAGACCCTGGCTTCAGCGCTCTCACTTGAATTCATTTCCACCCTCACCCCCCGAGGTTCTTCTCCGCTGCCCCTTGTCATCAAATTCTGCAAAACGGGTCCTCATGAATCAGGCCATCCAGCACCTCCTGGACATTCGAGTCATTCACCAGGTGCCTGAGGACCAACAGGGGCAGGGCTTCTACTCCATATTGTTTGCAGTACCCAAATCCTCGGGAGGGTGGAGAGCCATTTTGGACCTCAAGCGTCTCAACAGGTATGTCATCCATAAAAAATTCAAAATGCACACCCTGAAATCAATTCTGGCAAGTGTTTGGAAAGGAAATCTACTCACATCCATAGAACTCTAGGAGGCTTACCTCCACATCCCAATTCAGCCATCTCACTGCCAATACTTACGGTTTTGCTATGCAGGGGTGCATTATAAATATGGGGCACTTCCATTCGGCCTATCCTTGGCACCAAGGGTATTCACCAAGGTCCTGGCTGCCCTGACTACGGTCTATTCCCATCAGGGTCCAGTGCTACCTGGATGACATCTTCATCTCCTCTGCCTCTTCTTCTCAGGCTGAGAGAGATGTCCAGGTGGTGCACACTACCCCCACTCATCCTGGTTTCTTGGTCAATCGGACCAAGAGCCAACTCATTCCCTCCACCAAAATCGTCCATTTGGGGGCCATTATGGACTCACTGGAGTGTAAGGTGTACCTGTCCCAGGAACAGAGAGACAGTCTATTGGACTTAGCACAGCTAGTTCTGCGCCAAACTTCGGCTCCACTGAACCTGTTGTCCTCCCTCCTGGGCAAGATGATTTTGGCAATTCATATTACCCCATGGTCTCACTTACACTCCAGAGACCTTCAATGGTTTCTGCTGCCTTTTCAGCACCTTGGGCGCACCACCTCCCCAACCAAGATGAAGCTCCCACCTCAGGTGAGTGAGTCGCTCCTATGGTGGACAACGGCAGCAGTTCACAATGGCACCTGTTTTCTGCCCTTGAAGCAGATCACAGTCACCACTGATGCCAGTCTGTCGGGCTGGGGGGGCCCATGCAGGGTCTCAGGTAGCACAGGGCACTTGGTCCCAGACAGAGGCGACCCTCAGCATAAATATATTAGAATTATGAGCTGTCTTTCTTGCCCTGCAGCACTTCAGGCCTGTATTGGTCCTCACAGGCAATGTGGCCACCAAGGCCCACATAAACAGACAAGGGGGGACCATGTCCGGACAACTTATGATGGAAGCCATGCAGTTGGGACTGTGGGCTGAATGGAACCGGCTGTCACTCTCTGCAGAGCACATCTGTGGGGTGAGCAATACCAGGGCAGACTGGCTCAGCTGGAACCAGATCGACCCGGCAGAGTGGACGCTCCACCCAGGCCTATTTCAGCAACTCATAGGTCACTTTGGTCTGTCAGTTATGGACCTCTTCACCACCCCGGGGAATGCTCAACTGCCCAGGTTTCTATCCAGGTACCAGACTCAAGGGGCAGAGGGCACGGATGCCCTCTGCTGTGCCTGGCCTCAGGGCTTGCTTTACGCATTCCCATCCATTCCCATCATCCCTCAGGTCATTTGGAAGCTGCTGCAGGAGAGAGCTGAAGTGGTCCTCCTAGCCCCTCACTGGCCCAGGAGAGCCTGGTATGCCGACCTGGTTTCTCTGTCGGTTTCCCCCCCCCCATGGAGGATCCCTCCGACAGAGTGGTCACTTGTCCAGGGGTCAGTGCAGCATCCAGAGCCTCACTGGTTGCAACTGACCACCTGGCACTTGAGCGGCTCACTCTGAGGAGCCGTCAGGTCCCTGAGGATGTCATGGAGGTCTTGCTTGACTCTTGTAGACCGTCCACGCAGCGCATCTATGCAGCCTCCTGGAAGGTTTTCTGCTCCTGGTGTGCCAGGGAGGGGTATTCCCCGGTGGACCAGTCTATCATCAATGTGCTCCAATTCCTCTGCCAGGGGCTAGCCAAGGGTCTCTCCCCAAGTACCCTCCGTTGCCAGGTAGCAGGCCTGTCCACTGTCCTATCTTGCCCGTCCTTGGGACAGCTCTCTGCTCACCCTTTGATCTCCAGGTTCCTTAAGGGTGCAGTCAATCGCTGCCCACCTGTGGTGCACAGGTACCCCACCTGGGACTTGTCCAAAGTACTTCTGGCACTCACAGGGACTCCCTTTGAGCCATTGCATTCTGTCTCCCTTGCACACCTCACTTACAAGGTAGTATTCCTGGTGGCCGTCACATCTGCCCACCGCATCTCCGAACTGGCAGTCCTGTTGGTGAGGGGTGATCTCTGTGTTCTCTACTAGGACAGAGTAGTATTAAGGTTAGATCCCACCTTTTTGCCAAAGATAAACTCTTACTTTCACCGGGCTCAGGAGATGGTGCTACCTACCTTTTACCCCTCTCCCTCCTTAGACATTGAGAGACAGTGGCACCTCCTGGACGTGAGGTGAGCCCTGGACAGTTACATACAGAGAACCTCTGCATTTCGTAGAACTGAGGCATTGTTTGTCTCCTTTCACACCAATTCCATGGGACGGAAAGCATCCTCTCCCACGGTGGGTCTCTGGATTCGTACTGTCATTGCTCATGCTTATGAACAGCTGTCCTTGCCATGGCCCACTGGGATCACTGCCCATTTCACACGCAGTGCTGCCACCACTGCAGGGTGGAATACCAGGGCTTCCATTGAAGAGGTCTGCCGCGCGGCCACTTGGTCATCCCCCACGCCATTTGTTCGGCACTATAGACTGGATGCTTTCGCCTCTCAGGAGGCTGACATTGGGCGCAGAGTGTTAAAACAGGTAACTCTGGACAGTGGGGGTCCCAGCCAGGTTCAGGGGGCCCACCCTAGGGACTAAATTACTTTGGTATGTCCCAATTCTTGGCGGCTAGCTCCACCCACTATGGAGAATGAGACGTTATACTTACCTGAGACGTCCATTCTCGTAGGGTGGAGCTAGCTGCCAAGTCCCTCCCTTTCTGTTACCTGGCTGGGCAGTACTTGTTTCTGTGTGATTAGGTATGTAGGAATTAGTACCATAGGTTTGTCTCTGTAAATAGGTAGTTAGTTTTCTAGGTATTTAGCAATGTTACTCTGTTGTGTTGTTTTTAGACTGTTGGTTTTCAATAAAGTTTGATGGATTTTGATTGGCACATCGAGTCTGGCATTCGTCCCTCGTCAAAAGAGGGGGAACTAGGCCTTAGAGCCACTATTTATACTTTTCAGTCCTGATTGGCTAGAAGGCTGTGCCAAACCCAATTCTTGGTGGCTAGCTCCACCCTACGAGAATGGACGTCTCGGGTAAGTACAACGTCTCAATCTATATTGCTTTAAAGAGAGTGCTTGGCAAGACAAAGTGCAAGCTTAGCTGCTGTATGTTCGTTCCAGTGTTTGGATGAACTCTTCTCCCCCTCTTTGGTAATTTATGGGGAGACAGAAGGGGATGAGACCCTTTTATGTATGTTTGGTGTCCTTAAGCTCCTTCAGATGGAGAGCTCCTTCAGACAGAGAGCCAAATGGTCTGATGGCTGCTGGGTAATTCAGTTACATTTGTTAATGTGTTTTTTATGCCTCCCTGATTTAAAGGACTATAAATCAATGGTAATTGTACCTGAAAGATAACACAGATGTTAGGGAATGCTTTCCATGTGGCAGGATAGTGTTTTTAAATGATACATTGGGTTTTTAGAAAATTCTGATTTGTTTGGATAGATATTGTTTAAGGTGCTGGAAATGTTCAGCCGATTTGAGAGATTGTAGTTGTTTCAGATATGTTGTTGTTCAGTTGTTGTTCAATTGTTCAGATGATTTGTTATTGTAGGTAGAGAATGGAACCAATGGGTTGTTGATTTTTTTTGAAGATAAAGATTTTTTCTTTGGAAGGTTTGAGAGTGTTAAGAAGTATTTAGGACATTTGAGAATAGGGTTGTCCTTGGAGCTTTGAGAAATGGGCTGTGGTTAGGGCCCAAAATCATATTTTTGATTAAAACCTTAAAGCCGTTTCCCACTGCTTGGAGGATTAGCTACAATAGCTCCCTGAGAGATCAGTTGATAGGGAGGAAGATTTTTTTTGTTCATGTTAGTTTGCAATGGAAGTGAGAGAGTCCTCAAACAGAGGTGGTCTGGAGACCTGTAAATGTGTGTTTACAAACATGGGGATGTTTGTAAACATCTGCTTGTTTACAAGGGGATGAGAGAGATCTCCTTTACTAGTTATAGTAAGTAGCAAGGATTTGTACTTGGGAAAGTATTCGACAGAAAATACTGATTAGAGAGACATTCTATGGAGAATGTGAAGAGAGATGTTTGGCAGTTAGAAGTTAGAAGAGTTATTTGTGAGTTTCTTTGTGAGTTTCTTTGTTGAAATGATGTTGAAGAGAATGGAGTATTCTGGACGGAGTATTCAGCTGTGTGAGTGTGAGAGAGAGAAGGGGGGAAGCAGTTTGCTTTTTCCCTTTTACACATTTTTTTCCCTCTGAACTCTGCAGAGAGAGAGGAGGGGCAAATGGGTGGATTTGCAAATGCAGTGTTGATGTTTTTCGCAGATGTCCTGCTCTGAGCTCTGTTTTTGAGGAAGTTGTTTAGTTTAATGCACTGCCGATTGTGGATAGATGGATATACTGACAAGGTTGAATTCTTATATGAGAAGTTGTCAGAAGTAGAACCATGGAGGTGATATGGCAGGAAGAATATAGAGACAAGTTAGAGGAGTTGAAGAAAGTTATGATGACATGAGTTTGCCTGATTTGGGAAAACTTTTTTGTTTGTTTGTTTGGAGTAGTTCACATTAGGTAAGATGATGTGGCTAAGGGTGTGTTAGCTCAAAAAAGGGCTGGTAAGTTGATGGACCCTGTGGTGAGAGGGTGGCTTTATTGGTTGAGTATTGGAAGTGAGTAGTGAGGACAGTTATGATGAAGAAGGTTCATAGGGGTCTTACTCATTTTAGATTGTTGCAATATGAGGTGATTTTGTTATCTTAGGATAATTTAGTACTTTCCACTGAATTCTTATCAGGAGAAAGGAAGGATTGGGAAAACAAAGAGCATGATGTGTAGACGCAAGAGATCTACAAATGAGAATGCGTGAGGATGTGGAAGATAGACCTATAGAGGCTATTTGATTTTTTGTTTTGTTTATTGATGGTTCATCCCGAGAGGGGGATGAAAGAAGGGAAATTGGATATGCAGTGAGTAATAGGTTGCTGTCTGAACGGTCAGCAGAAACATGTAATGTGTTTGCTTTGTTACAAGCGTTGAAGTTACTGACAAATGAAGTGGGTAATATCTATACGGATTCTAAAAATGCCTATGGTATTTTGCATACCTTTGAGAAGATTTGGATGGAACGGGGTTTGATACCAAGCAAGGGAAAGGAGCTAAGATAAGTAGGATCTGGCAGAGACCAGAGAGGCTGGCTAGCACATGAGGAAAGTTCCACGAAGTTGATTTGTGGAAATAGGCTAGCGAATGAGGCTGTAAAAAAAAAAGCTACAAGGCAGGCAAAGGAAGCAGAGATAATGGTAAATACAATTCCTATTCTGGAATGGGATGTTAAGCCTGAATTCAGAAGGTGTGGAAGGAATAGATGAGAGATGGATTGCAAATAGTGAATGAACCCATTATGAGAAACCTAATGAGAAGAGTGCATTGGAGAATGCAAGTGTTGACTGACTTTGTGAAAAGAAAGGATGTTTGTAGAGGAATGTATGCAATTGTTATGCAGAATGTATACATTGCATAAGATAAACAAAAAGAGCATGAGGAAGCAAGTGACCGGGGGAAAGTGAATGGCTGTTTGGCCATTCCAATGAATCCAGGTGGGATGCCAGCTGTGGGAATATTGAGAAATCTGCTGGTGATAGTGGTTCATTTAAATGGTTGGGTGGAAGTATTTCCATGAGGATTTCCATGAGGCAGGGTAAATACTCAGATGATATGAAAATAAAATTGGAGCGGATAGTTCCAAGATATGGGTTGGTGAAAACTATTGAAAGTGATAGAGGTACGCATTTTATAGCCCAGGTAGTGTAATAGGTAATAGACCAATTAGGTATTAATTGGCAATTTCATTTATCATTTTGTCCGATTTTGTTAGGCAAAGTTCGGAAAATGATTCAAATCTTGAAAAATACCTTAAAGAAGTTAATTTTAGAATTGTCGCTACCTTGGATGAAATGTTTACCTTTAGCAATATTGCTTATTAAGATAAACACAAGAAAAGACATTAGAATTTCGTTGTATGAAATGATGTTTGGTATTTCTTATACTAGAAATGTGGGAATGTCAAAGATAAAATGTGAAGCTGTTTGTTTTTGAAAAAATATACAGCTTTTAAGGTTTGAAGGACTATTGGCACAGATTCCTTCTCTTGATTTTCAAATACGTGACTGTGTCCTGATTTAAGCTCTAAAGGGACATGAACTAAAGCCAATGTGAGAAGGACCGTTCCAAGTGCTGTTGACTACCGAGTTGACTACCGAGTTGGGATGAGCGGACTAAAGAGACAGGCTGAGTCCATTATTCGCGTATGAAAGGACTGGGGACTGCACCCCATGGATGGACAGTGACTGCAAAGACAATAGATTCTTTTACATTGACATTTAGGACTAATTGGTAGCACTTTGGGAGGTTGAGTTGCTTATTTGGTTGGGGGTAATAAACTTTTATATTGTGTTACTGATTCTATAGGGAAGAGACATAGTAGAGTGGTATGGTTACATGTTGTGAAAGTATGTGGATGTAAGTCCCTGGAGTGATTGTATTGAAGTCTGAGTTTGTATTACATTACATATACATACACAGGGGGCCCAGTCCACTGGAAGCATGAATTCGACAGTAAGGGTGATTATTGTCTTCTGGGGAATAGGGGTGTATCTTCAAGTAGGGATGGGAACATTTGCTGTTTTGCCGTGTTGTTTCATAATGTGGCAGCAGTTGTGTTTCCATGCTGAACTTGAACAACGATTTCCCAGATACATACATCACTGACACTGATTGAGCCGGAAATTTGAGGCTGGAATTTGTATTAGATCTACCTTTAGTGATGGAATACCACTTGGTAAATATACTAAGTGTAACCATACATATGAGATAGCTGTTCATTATAGAGATGTGTCCAATAGGATGGAAACTATACATAATCATTGCTATGAAAGATATGGCAATTATACACCTTCCTATAAGAAAGTCCAGAATTTTAGAGGAAGGATTGATTTTACCATATGGAGAAATGAAAGCCCCATCTAAGCTTATGTTGTTATGTGACAATATAGCATTGTCAGGTCTGCCCTTTGGTGGAAGGGTAGATGTACAATTTGGAAGTACCACTTACGTACATATGACATGTGAGAGAAGCCTATGAAGAAGGGGGAAACTATTTTCCTTGACCTGATTACAGTGGCTTTGAGTAGTATATCCTTTTGTGTGAAAGGAGAGACAACAGTCTCGGATATCATGTCTACATGTTTTGTGGGTGTACCAGTTCCTGGGAAGTTTTCGTTTAAAGATGGAAAGATTGTTATGGAACATCACATCTATGATCTATCAAAAGTAATTACTTTGCTTGGTCATCTAATTAAGCCCAGTGAATGGACTAATCAGAAGAAACTGGTAATTGAGGTGAAGAACATTTTGCCAGCTTATGATTGTGTAGTATATAAACAACTATAAACAAGTAATAGTGTTTACTTGTACTGAGAGTGGAGAGATGGATGCATTAGGATAGGTGTTATACCTACCCTAAAGGATGGTTTCTGTTTTATGGCTTATATGCTTATGCAGTTATTCCTGCTAATGCAGTGGGAGGAACTTATACTATAGGATGCCTGAACACATTTGTAGAAATACAGTTTTCTTATAGTAATCGCATACCAGCAAGAAGACCACGATTGCAAAAGTAGTGAAAAGTACACTACAGGTGAGACACATGATCAGAAACATGAACATGAAGAAACATCTAAGAAAGCAGGTGAACCTTGTTAATGTATTAGCAGAGTATTCCTTGTGTTACCAAGGTTGTGCATACAGAAACGTTTAGATTGAGATCAGTTGTGAATAAGTACTCAGCCACACACAGATACACTAACTTGAGTTAAAAGTTTACTTTAAGAAATAGCATTTTCCTATAAACAGTCCAAAGTCATATACTTAATAGTCATAATAACAATCCAAATATTATCCAGTACAAATACATTTTAGCTATAATACATAACTACAACACAGAGAGAAATGCAGAGCATACATACACAATATCTTGCTCTAATGAGTAGCAGAGAACACACTGAGTAGCAGAGACTACACTAAGTAGTAGAGACCAAAGACAAACAGAGAGGGACTCCCAGAAAAATAAGCTGTGAACTCTAGCTCCCTCTTGTGGCAGTCTGCAACACCTCAGCTAAACAGACATAGCTCTCTTAAAAGCTAAACATATATTGTCTTACCCAACCCAGAGACCTAACATTCTCCCCTTTGGGTAGATCAATATATAATATCTTACATCTTTAAACCATAGTTTTCACAACAATCTTTGTGTTTAATTGCACCTTGCGCTTTAGTAAAATGATCTGCAATATTCTGTTCAGTCATGCAGTATTCCAACTTAACCATTTTATTTTGAACACATTGTCTAACATTCAGATATCTCAAATCAGTATGTTTCGACCTTGTTTTCACAGCTAAACTATTAGCCATACTAATGGCAGATTGATTGTCTTCATACACAATAAATGGCTCCTGTACAGTAATTCCTATATCCTTTAACAATTGTTTATAATACACCAATTCTGTACACATTAATGATAAACTCGAGAATTCTGCTTCCATAGTGGATAAACTAATATGTTGTTGCCTAATAGATTTCCACCCTATTAAAGCATTACCCAACATTACCACTATACCTGATGTTGATTTGCGAGTCATTGCATCAGTAGCAAAACTTGCATCAGCATATGCAGTTAACACTAATTCATTTCTCGGTTCTAAATATAAAGAATAATGTATTGTGTGCTTTAGGTATCTAAGTATTCGTTTAGCTGCTTGCCAATGCCTTTCATTTGGTTCAGCATTATATCTAGCCAGTTGATTTACGTTGTAAGATATATCTGGTCTAGACCAATTACTCAAATATGAGAGACTACCAATTAGAGACTGATATATCTCCCTATCAAACACAGGACATTTAGTATCACTATTTGTAAATCCCTGATCCATTGGTGTCTTAGCAGTTTTACAATTCTCCAGGTTATATCTTTTTAACAATTGGCTAATCTTCTTAGCTTGTGAAATTTTGAATCCTCTATTTGTCTTCATTATATCAAGACCCAAATAATGTTTAATTTCTCCTAAATTTCTAATCTTGAACTTTCTTTGTAATTCAGAAACAATATCATTTGCTTCTTGTTCAGTCTTTGTTATAATCGCTATATCATCTGTAAATAATAGCAACAGAGAAATCAAACCATCTTTCTCTCTCCTAAATAAACAAGGATCAGCTATACCAGCTTTAAAATCCATGGAAACTAATTCTTTTACAATGCATTTATTCCATTCATAACCTGATTGCTTTAAACCATAAAGACTTTTCTTTAATTTCCAATAATCATTTTTTCCATCATCTTTTAAACCTAATGGCTTTCTCATATAAATGGTATGTTGTAAAGGTGCATGTAGATATGCAGTTTCAACATCTACATGATTAATTATGCATTTATTTCTAGCTGCCCAAACTAATGCTCCTCTCAATGTATTTGCTCTCAGACTAGGTGCAAATACCTCATCATAATCCTTATCTGATTGAGCAAACCCCTGAGCAACTAATCTTGCTTTATGGGTAACAGTGCCATCCACACCAGTCTTTAATTTATACACCCCTCTGCAACCTATTGCACGCTCACCTGGTGGTAACTTTACATCTTCATATACCTCAAGATCCTTTAAAGATTTTAATTCCTTATTCATAGCTTCCTGCCAAGCTACCTGTTCCTTTGTTGGATACAGCTTAAGTTCATTATAATTAGATGGTTCCACATTAATCTGGCATACAATACTTGCCTGATATCTATCAGGTGGACGTCTCTCCCTAGTTGACCTCCTAGGCAATTTAGTACAAGTTGTTGGAATTTCCTCTTCCTTTTCCTCCCCTATCGAAGTATCTTCTACATCATCCATAGATGGTTCCTCTATTGAGGATTCTTTCACTATCCTATCATCAGTACTATTCTTATCAGAATCATCAGGAAACAATGGATCCTCAACAACAATACTATCTTGTTCCTTGTATTCCTGTTCCAGTTTACTCCATCCAACATGCTCAAGGAATTTAGCACTTGCACTACAATATACTCTAGTAGTACCTGGCTCCCAGAATCTAAATGATCTATGATTAGATTCATACCCTACAAAACAAAATTTCCGTGCTCTATGTTGTCCCTTTCGCCTTACTTGTGTGGGAATATGCACCCATGCTGGTGCACCAAATGTATGCAAATAACTAAGATTTGGTTTCCTACCATACCAACGGGTAAATGGCAATTCACCAGTTGTTGCATTAACTACATTGTTCAAAACATGGTTAGCACACATTATAGCTTCACCCCAGAGCCTCTCTGGTAAACCAGAATCTGAAATCATGGTTCTAGACATAGCCTGTAATGTCTGACCTCTACGTTCAATATGCGCATTATGTTGTGGCCGAAAAGGAGCAGAACGCTTATGTTCAATACCAGCTCTCTTTAGCATATCTTCAAATCTCTTATTGGTAAACTCAGTACCGTTATCTGTTACTAAACTAACCAGTTTCTTATTCATTTTTCGTTCAACAAACCTTAACCAGTTTACAAAATGCTGATATGTTTCTGTTTTTGTTTTCATCAGATAACAGAAACCATATCTAGAAAAATGATCAACTATGCTCAATATATAACAGGCTCCACCTAAACTGGGTTTCTTAGGGCCAATGAGATCAGCAAATACAACCTCTAATGGTTCCTTGGTTTTAAATCCATTTAACCTGTTTGCAGGAATTACCTTGCTCTTTTCCTGATTGCAAGCATTACAATTTAAATATCTTGCACAAGGTTTTAATTTTATACCATTAGATAACTCAACAGTTTTCTTTAAAATTTTGAAATTCAAATGTCCCATACGTCTATGGAGCAAATGAATACATTCGTCATGAGGCTTTCTATTTTCATAAACTGAATTAGCCTTATTTAATGGATTATCATGGATAATGTATAAGCCATCATGCAATCTTGCAGTAACTCTTTTACCTTGTTTTTCAATTAAACATTTATCTCCCTGAAAAGTTACCACAAACCCTGCTTTTACCAATTGTCTCACAGATAGTAAGTTATTTTTAAGGTTAGGTACATATAACATTGGTAAACTTTCATTAATACATGAACAATATGCATTACCTTCTCCAGATACTCTCAATTTCCAGCCATTTGCTAATGATACATGCTGGTTACTTTTAGTCATATTAACAAACCTCTCTTTACTTTTAGTTATACACTGAGATGCTCCACTGTCTATTATCCAGATATCATGGCTTACAGTTTTATTTGTACTTGATATAGCTACACTAACATCATTATAAGCTCTCTGCATATTACTAGCATTCTGCTTTTTACCCTTTTTACAGAATCTGGCTATATAACCTTTAGCCCCACAAGAATAACATTTCCTAACAATATAGGCAGTTGAAGACCGTTTTTCTTCCTGTGGTTGTTTCTCTCTCAGTTGTTTTCTATCTTGCCTTCTTCTAGACTCTTCTAACAGTCTTCCTATTATGCCAGTCAATGTCAGTTCATCTCTGGTCAAAACTTCCAGTGAAGACACATAATCATCATAAGAGTCATCTAAAGAAGAAAGAATAATATAAACTTGATGCAACTCTGAGAAAATCAGTTCTTTTTCATGTAGCTCTTGTAATGTTCTCTTCATAAACTCCAAATGAGCTAACATGTCACCACCTTTTAACAAACGTGCTCTGAACAGTTTACGTGTAAGGTGTATGTGCGCACCAACACTATCTCGAACATAAAGTCTCTTTAAGGTACTCCAACACTTGGCAGCAGAATCTTCACCATGAATATGGACCAGTTGCCGATCACTCAGTGTCAGTCCAATAATACTAAGAGCCTTTTCATTATCCCGGTTAAAGTCAGCTATTTTCTTCTTATCTTCATCATTTGTTGGATCCCAAGCTGTTATATCAGGTGGATTATTAACCACAGTCCATAATCCTTCTTTACGCAAAAGTAAGCTGCACTTCATAGACCAGGAAACATAGTTAGTTCCATCTAACCTGGTTATCAGGGATAAGCTAGTTGACTGTTCTTGTGCCATTGTTAATTTAACAGTAAACCACAAGTTAGCTGTCTGAGTATGAAACTGAATATTCACACTAACTCTCAATATCTCTCTGGGCCCATAACCAGTGTTAATGTATTAGCAGAGTATTCCTTGTGTTACCAAGGTTGTGCATACAGAAACGTTTAGATTGAGATCAGTTGTGAATAAGTACTCAGCCACACACAGATACACTAACTTGAGTTAAAAGTTTACTTTAAGAAATAGCATTTTCCTATAAACAGTCCAAAGTCATATACTTAATAGTCATAATAACAATCCAAATATTATCCAGTACAAATACATTTTAGCTATAATACATAACTACAACACAGAGAGAAATGCAGAGCATACATACACAATATCTTGCTCTAATGAGTAGCAGAGAACACACTGAGTAGCAGAGACTACACTAAGTAGTAGAGACCAAAGACAAACAGAGAGGGACTCCCAGAGAAATAATCTGTGAACTCTAGCTCCCTCTTGTGGCAGTCTGCAACACCTCAGCTAAACAGACATAGCTCTCTTAAAAGCTAAACATATATTGTCTTACCCAACCCAGAGACCTAACAAACCTCACCTGGTAATACATGATTTGCATATCATATCTATACAAAGATCTATATCTCTAGTGCAGTATAAGACAACTGAATATACTGCCAGAAGGAGTTATAGAGGTAAAAGGTACATAAAGAAAGCATATGATGCTGGAGGTAGTGATGAGGTGGTGATATTATCTGATGTAGAAGCTCGACTTCTAGGCATATTTCCTTGGTTTGCAACACAATTTAATCATAAGCAGATAGGACATCTTGCTTGTGCTTTGGCAAAAAGTATTAATGAAACTTCATCTGCCATAGCAGCTCTGGCTAATGGGAGAGATAAGGAAGTCTTTATTGCAGAACTGTGTTGCTATTGATTATATATTATTAGGAATGGGCCATGGTTGTGAAGAATTCCAAGGATTATGCTGCCTTGGTATAGAACATAAATCACAAATTAAGAGCTTTACTACCACCTACAACATGAAACTGAGAATTCTGCATTCCATGGGTTATGGAATGTATTAAGTTTTGGTTGTCAAGTTTTGCATGGTTGAAGAACCATTTGTAGGCACTATAATCATTAGAGTTATAGGCTGTATAGCTTGTTTCTGTATTAGATGTACTGTATGCCTGTATGTGTGTGAAGTGTTGCAAGTATTGTTGTAAGATGCGAAACCCTAAGAAGTTAGGGACGTGGGCCCTGACTAAGGAGGATGTGCGTATTGTTCCAAGAATAAAATTCGATAAAATCAGAGAGGGAGGATTGTGAGAAATATGAATTTATTCTTGTTAAATAAGACATGTAATAAGAGCCATAGCACAACCATTTTGAATCTATCTGTAATGAAAATCATATTGTATAACAAAATATATTTTATGTATGTCAGCTTTTACACAGGATATGTTTTTCGGAGTATAAGACGCACCAAAGTATAAGACGCACCTTAGTTTTGGGGGAGGAAAACACGGGAAAAAGGCCTCTGCCTCCAAGCAATTTGCCAAACAGTAAACAGCAAACAGCACAGATGATATACACTGTTTGCTATGTATTCTGTGCATGTGTGCCTGATCCATAGAAATAGCAAAGAATTGGAGAAATGTACATTATACCAGAAAGTGTTCTTAAATGTAGTCACACTAACTCTTCCCAATTATTTAAATAGATCTACTCCAAGGTAACTAAATTCTAATACTAAACAGGATACTGTTACATTTCATACTATACTTGTACAGAGCTGTTAAAATTAATTAAAATTTCTGGAAGTATACATTATTCTCCATTATTTAAAAGAAGATACAATAGCACTGGGCCTCTTCAGAGCAAGCATTTATTTTAAAAAGCTTCTTTATTTTGTTAAGTTGTCTAGATTTACAGGGATCTCCAACCTTGGCAACTTTAAGACTTGTGGACTTCAACTCCCAGAATTCCACAGCCAGCAAAGCTAACAAAGCTGGCTGTTGAATTCTGGGAGTTGAAGTCCACAAGTCTTAAAGTTGCCAAAGTTGGAGATCCCTGGCTCTAGAACAATAATAAAGCAGTCTTTAAAAAGTAAGTCTAATAATTTGAACATTCTACAGACATTTAGTTATTCACTTACCCCCTTCCATCCAGTTCAGCAAAAAATAAAAATCTGCGTGTCTCTGCCAGCTAATTACCTCTTTGTAGTTAGTTTCACTTTCATTTTTCCATGTGGCAAGTCAGCTGTAGATCGGGAAACTGCTACTGACTTGCTTGGCTTTGCAGGCTCTTCCCTCTTTCCTGCAAGCAGGTAAATTGCTGGAAGACAGAGGCCAAAGGGTGGGGGTGGCTGGGTGGGTGGGGCTACATTCGGTGTATAAGACGCACCCAAGTTTTCACCCTCTTTTGGGGGGTAAAAAGGTGCGTCTTATACTCCGAAAAATACGGTATTTAAAGGGTAAAATGCAAAATGGGGGTGAAGAGATTAGAGAAATCTGTGAGGACCACACAAATAAGAAACTTAAAAGACTTAAAAAGACTCGAGAGAAAAGTTACAAGATACACAAAAATAAGAAAAAGAATAAGCTATGGGAATGGGAAAATCTAGCAAGAGGTGGAATCTTTGAGGGACCAAAGTGTTAGTATTCTGTCCAAACAGTTGGGCTGGCAATATATAAAAAAGCCACCAATATATGTTTATATGTATTTAAATAATATAGCTTTAAAATGTTTGCTATATTCTAATTGGCTGTAGTGTTACAAGTTGCCATAAGAGGGAGCTAGAGATCATGGTATCTTTCTCTCTCTCTGCTGATTCATTCATGATTGACTCTTTGACTGATATAGTGAGCTCTGTGTGTTATGCTCTGTTAATCTATGATAGTTTGGTGTGTTTGTAAGCTGTAATATCTTTGTTTGATGTAAGACAAAGAAAGGCTGGTAAGAAGATTATTGTACTTCTTGATATTGACTGACTGAACATGTATGACCTGGACTGTTTATTTGGACTGTGCTATTTCTAAAAGTAAACACTAATTACACTTTAATGTATCTGTGTGTGTGACTGGATATTTACTCACATCTACTGGATACCAAACTGCAAACCCTCGTTTCTATGTGCATGTCCTTGATAACTCAAGGGTCACTCTGCACACTCCTTAACACTGATTATGGGCCCAGTGAGGTGTTGCCAGTGAGGTATTGCCAGTGAGATATTGATAGTGAGTAGTGAAAATATTCAGTTTTCATATTCAGATAGTTAAAGTTGTATTGTTGAAATAAAGATGGCACAACAACAGTCAACTTGTTTATCCCTGATAACCCGGCTGGATGGAACAAACTATGTTTCCTGGTCTATGAAATGTAGCCTGCTGCTGCGTAAAGAAGGCCTATGGACTGTAGTAATTAATCCACCGGATGTAACTGTTTGGGATCCAACAGATGATGAAGATGCAAAGAAAATAGCTGACTTTAATCAGGACAATGAAAAGGCTCTTAGTATAATTGGACTGACATTGAGTGATCAGCAGCTGGTCCATATTCGTGGCGAAGAATCTGCTGCTAAATGTTGGGACATTTTGAAAACAATTTATGTTCGAGATAGTGTGGGTGCCCACATACACCTCACATGTAAATATTTAGAGCCCATCTGATCATTTGGAGTTTATGGAAAAGACTTTGCAAGAGCTGCATGAAAAGGAACTGGTATTTTCTGAGTCGCATCAGGTTTATATTATTCTTTCTTCGTTGGATGAAAGTTATGACGATTATGTGTCTTTACTGGAAGTTTTGACCAGAGATGAACTGACATTGACTGGCATAACTGGAAGACTGATAGAGGAATCAAGAAGAAGGCAAGATAGGAAACAGATGAGAGAGAGACAACCACAACAAGAAGAGAAAATATCTTCAAATGTATATTTTGTTAGGAAATGTTATTCTTGTGGGGCCAAGGGTTATATAGCTAGATTCTGTAAAAAGGGTAGAAAACAGAATGTTAGCAATGTACAGAGAGCATGTAAAAATGTTAGTTTAATGCCAAATTCAACTAAAGATATAAGCCATGATATATGGGTAGTTGATAGTGGGGCAACACAATGCATAACTAACAGCAGAGAAAAATTTGTTAAAATGGATAAAAGTAACCAACATGTAGCATTAGCCAATGGTTGGAAGATGAAAGCGAGTGGAGAAGATAATGCATATTGTTCATGGCTAAATGAGAATTTACCAATGTTATATATGCCTAAACTAGTATTTAATCTGCTATCTGTTAGGGTATTAGTAAAATCAAGGTATTTATTTATTTATTTTATTTATTACTTGCATTTATATGCCACTCAACTCCACAGGGACTCTGAACGGCTAACAAAAATACAAATAACATCAGTATAAAAAATTTAAAAACAGGGTTAAAATACAGTATAACAATATATAAAAAGACATTTAGTCAACTCAATCATTCAATCCTTTCATTACAAGGGCCAGCATCGACAATCAATGGCCCCAGGCTTGCTGAAAGAGCCAGGTCTTAACGGCTTTTCTGAAGGCCAATAAGGTGGGGATAGTCTGAATCTCGGGGGGAAGTTGGTTCCAGAGGGTAGGAGCCACCGCAGAGAAGGCCCTCGCCCATGGGCCCGCCAGCCGACATTGTTTAGCTGACGGGACCCGGAGCAGGCCAGCCCTGTGTGATCTGCCCAGTCACAGGGAGGTATGCAGTAGCAGGCGGTCCTGAAGATACTGTGGCCCTAAACCATATAGAGCAGTGATGGCAAACCTTTTTTTCCTCGGGTGCCGAAAGCACGTCCGCGCGCGCTATCGCGCATGTGTGAGTGCCCACACCATAATTCAATCCCTGGGGAGGGCAGAAACGGGCTCCTCTGCCCCCCCCAGGAGGCCCTCTGGAGGTTGAAAATGGCCCATTTCCCAACTGCTGGTGGGCCTGGTAGGCCCATTTTTTGCCCTCGCCAGGCTCCAGAGGCTTTCCTGGAGCCTGGGGAGGGCGAAAACGGCCTCCCCCACCCACCGGAGGCCCTCCAGAAGCCGAAAACACCCTCCCAGAGCTTCCATGCGAACCGAAAACCAGCTGGCTGGCATGCACATGCACGCTGGAGCTGAGCTAGGGCAACGGCTCGCGTGCCGGCAGATATGGCCATAGGTTCGCCATCACTGATATAGGGCTTTAAAGGTAATCACCAACACCTTAAATTGCATCCGGAGACTAATGGGCAACCAATGCAGTTCACGTAAGATGGCAGTCATGTGGGTGTATCTGGGAACACCCACAACAGCACGTGCAGTTGCATTTTGCATCAACTGAAGTTTCCAAATACTCTTCAAGGGTAGCCCATGTAGAGCGCATTGCAATAATAAAGCCGTGAGGTGATAAGGGCATGAGTGACTGTGAGAAGTGCCTCCCGATCCAAGTAGGGTCGCAATTGGTGCACAAGGCGAACCTGTGCAAAGGTCCCCCTAGCCACAGCTGACAGATGTTGGTCCAATTTAAGCTGTGGATCTAGGAGGACACCCAAATTGCGAGCCCATTCCGAGGGGACTAATTTTTCTCCCTCCAGAACCAAGGAGGGACAGTCGACCAAGTCCTTAGGAGGCAGTATCCATAGCCACTCGGTCTTGTCCGGGTTTAGTTTGAGCCTATTGACTCCCATCCAGATCCTCACGTCATCCAGACACTGGCACATCACATCAGCTGCCTCACTGAATTGACGTGGGGTGGAGATATAAAGCTGGGTATCATCAGCATATTGCTCATACCTCACCCCGTGTTGTCAGATGACAACACCCAGTGGCTTCATGTAGATGTTAAATAGTAGGGGAGAGAGGACTGAACCCTGAGGCACCCCGCAAATGAGGGGCCTAGGGGTTGACCTCTGTCCACCAGCCAACACCGACTGCGACCGATCAGCGAGATAGGAGGAGAACCACTGCAAAACAGTGCCTCCCAGTCCCAACTCCCTTAATCGGTGCAGAAGGATACCATGGTCAATGGTATCGAAAGCAGCTGAGAGGTCAAGTAGCACCAAGTTAGAGGAGTAACCCCCATCTCGGGCTCTCCAGAGATCATCCAACAGCGTGACCAAGGCAGTTTCTGTGCTGTAGCCGGGCCTGAAACCCGACTGAAAAGGATCTAGACAATCTGTGTCATCCAACAGCTGTAGCAGTTGGAATGCCACCACTTTCTCAACAACCTTACTCAGAAAGGGTAGGTTGGAGACAGGACGAAAGTTGTTTAACACAGTTGGATCCAGGGAGGGCTTCTTGAGTAGGGACCTCACAACCGCTACCTTAAGTGGCTGCAGCACAAAACCCTCCCTCAAGGAGGCATTGACTATCACCTGAATCCAACCTCGTGTCAACTCCCTGCTGGAAGAAACCAGCCAGGAGGGGCACGGGTTCAACAAACAAGTGGAGGCACTCATCGCTCCTACAGCCTTGTTCACTTCCTCAGGAGTTGTGGGTTCAAATTCCTCCCATAAAATGGGACTAAGACCTGTCCCTGTCATCTCGGCTTGAATTGCCCAATCAGAGTCCAGGTCTGTCTGGATCTGAGCGACTTTATCCGCCAGAAACTGTACACATTCCTCAGCTCTGCCCTGTAAGGGCTCCTCCATCCCCTCGGTATTAAGGAGGGAGCAAGTTACCCTAAACAGAGCAGCTGGGTGAGAATCAGCGGATGCAATAAGTGCAGAATCACCACTAAATAAGTCCTAATAAAGGATCTTAGAAGTGTTCAATCAGACTCAGATTTACTGGCCCTCCAGCATCGCTCTAGTGGCGTTTCATCTCCCGGAGCTCCTCGGTAAACCAGGGAGCTCTCCGGGATCCACTGCCACAGAGAGGTTGAACAGGCGCAATCCTATCCAGTGCTCCAGAGACCGCCTGGTTCCAAGCGGCAACTAGAGATTTGGATGGATTGTGTACACGGGATTCAGGTATCTCCCCAAGCTCCTTCTGAAAACCTTCTGGGTCCATTAGGCGCCTGGGGCAGAACCACTTAATCGGTCCCGCCTCCCTGCAGTGGAGGAGTGGTGCCATAAGGTCTAACCTCAATAGGAAATGTATGTAAACCTCAAAGGGTATGTTGTAACATTTGACAATGATAAATGTGTAATTGAAAAGCAAGGAAGAAATGTTACTGCAAGGTTAGAAAATGGTTTGTTTATGCTTCATGACAATCCATTAAGTAATGCTAATTCAGTTTTTGATAACAAAAAGCCACATGATGAGTGTATTCATTTACTCCATAGACGTATGGGTTATGTGAACTTTAAAATGCTTTAAAAAACTGTTGAATTAGCTAATGGTATTAAATTAAAACCTTGTGCAAAATATTTAAACTGTAATGCCTGTAATGAGGAGAAGAGTAAGGTAACTCCTGCAAACAGATTCAATGGATTTAAAACTAAGGAACATTTAGAGGTCGTATTTGCAGATATAATTGGTCCTAAGAAACCCAGTTTAGGTGGAGCTTGTTATATACTTAGTATCAATGATCATTATTTATTTATTTATTTATTTATTTATTTATTTATTTATTTATTTATTTATTTATTTATTTATTTATTTATTTATTTATTTATTTATTTATTTATTTATTTATTTATTTGTGAGATTTATATACTGCCTCACAGTGCAAGCACTCTCTAAGCGGTTTACACCAGTAAGCAATGTATATTTATATGGTTTCTGTTATGTAATGAAATCCAAAGCAGAAACATATCAACATTTTTCCAACTGACTAAGATTTGTAGAAAGGAAAAAGAACAGGAAAGTTGTAAGTGTTGTAACTGATAATGGTACAGAGTTTACAAATAGGAAGTTTGTAACCATGTTGCAAAGAGCTGGAATAGAGCATAGGTGTTCTGCGCCATATAGACCTCAACGTAATGCTTATGTTGAGCGAAGAGGTCAGACACTGCAAGCCATGGTTAGAACCATGATTTCAGATTCTGGTTTGCCAGAACAGATTTGGGGTGAAGCTCTTATGTCTGCAAACCATGTTATTAACAATGTTGTTAATGCAACAACTGGGGAAATTCCATTCACTCGTTGGTATGGAAGAAAGCCTAATTTAAGTTATTTGCATACGTTTGGTGCACCAGCATGGGTGCATATTCCCACTCAAGTAAGGAGAAAAGGTCAGCATAGAGCGAGGTTATTATTCTATTTTGTTGGCTATGAGACAAATCACAGGGCATTTAGACTTTGGGAGAAAGGTACTAAAACACATAGTAGTGCAAGTTTATGGAGCATGTTGACTGGAAAAAGCTAGAACAGGAAGACAACAGAATGAACGATAGTGTTGTTATTGAGACTCCATTGTTTGAGGATAGTACTCCTACTCATAGATATGTTGAGAATAGTATTGAAGAGGAATCTTCAATGGAGGATTCATCAGTTGAAGAACCTTCTATGGATGTAGAAAGGGATCCAATAGGGGAGGTAAAAGTAGAAGTAAAGGAGGAGGAAATTCCTACTACAAGTACTAATTTACCTAGGAGAGGTACTAGGGAGAGATGGCAACCTGATAGATTTCAAGCTAGTATTGTTTGTCAAGTGAGTTTAGAACCATCTAACTATAATGATATAAGTTTGTATCCTGAAAAGGATCAAAAAGCTTGGCAAGAAGCAATGAATAGAGAGTTGAAATCATTAAAAGAGTTGGAAGTCTATGAAGATATGATGCTACCAAGTGGTGAGCAAGCTATTGGTTGCAAATGGGTATATAAACTAAAAACAGGTAGTGATGGAACTGTTACCCATAAGGTGAGGTTTGTTGCTCAGGGTTTTACACAAACTAATAAAGATTATGATGAAGTTTTTGCTCCAAGTTTGAAGGCAAATACTTTAAGAGCAGCATTAGTATGGGCAGCCAAGAACAGATATATTGTAAATCATGTTGATGTGGAAATGGCATAGCTGCATGCACCTTTGCAGCATACTATTTATATGAGAAAATCTTTAGGATTGAAAGATAATGGTAAACTGGTTACTGGAAGTTGAAGAAAAGTCTGTATGGATTGAAACAATCAGGATATGAATGGAACAAATGTATAGTTAATGAACTAGTTGAAATGGGTTTTAAAGCAGGATTAGCTGATATTTTTTTTTAAAGATAGAAAAATGGTGTAGTTTCTTTAATCCCGACAAGACCGAGTGGTCTTAATCCGACTTAATCCCGACAAGACCGAGTGGCTGTGGATAATGCCTCCTAAGGACCATGATAACTGTCCCTCCTTGGTCTTCGAGGGTGCGAAACTGACTCCCTCAGACCAGGTCCGCAACTTGGGGGTCCTCCTAGATCCACAGCTAAAATTAGATCATCACCTTTCTGCTGTGGCTAGGGGGGCCTTTGCACAGGTTCGCCTGGTGCATCAGCTGCGGCCATATCTGGAGAAGGAGGCTTTACTCACGGTCACTCATGCCCTTGTCACCTCGCGTTTGGACTACTGCAATGCGCTCTACATGGGGCTACCCTTGAAGAGTATCCAGAGACTTCAGTTGGTGCAAAATGCGGCTGCGCGTGCTGTGGTGGGTGTGCCGAGGTACACCCACGTGACACCGATTCTCCGCCAGCTGCATTGGTTGCCCATCGGTCTCCGGGTCCAATTCAAGGTGTTGATCACCATCTTTAAAGCCCTTCATGGCTTAGGACCAGGATATCTCCGGGACCGCATTCTGCCGCATACTTCCCTCTGACCGGTTAGGGCCCACAGAGTTGGCCTCCTCCGGGTCCCGTCGGCCAAGCAATGCCGGCTGGCGGGCCCCAGGGGGAGGGCCTTCTCTGTGGCTGGCCCCGTGCTCTGGAACCAACTCCCCCCGGAGACCCGAACCATCCCCACTCTGCTGGCCTTCCGAAAGGCGGTTAAGACATGGCTCTTCCTGCAGGTGGGGGGGACAGCCTAACCCATTTGAGCTTACCCCCCAAGTATGTATGTGGCTGAATGGATGGATGTTTGCTGTTGCTTTTATATTGTTCTTTTAACTTTTGTACTGTTTTTAAATTTTTTGGAATTTTGTTTATTCTTGTATCTCTTATGTTGTACGCCGCCCTGAGTCCTTCGGGAGTTGGGCGGCATATAAGAATAACAAAATAAATAAATAATAAAATAAATATTATTATTATTTACAGATGACATTGCCATTATCACAAAAACAGAGAAAGAAGCAAATGATATTGTTTCTAGATTGAAAGAGAAGTTCAGAATAAGATATTTAGGGGAGATCAAACATTATCTAGGTTTAGATATAAAGACGAATTCAGGGTTTAAGATATCGCAAGCTAAGAAAATTAGCCAATTACTGAAGTGTTATAATATAGAGAACTGTAAGACAGCTAAGACACCTATGTGTACAAAGTTTCAACATAGTGATGTAAAAGGTCCTACCGTATTTTTCGGAGTATAAGAGGCACCATTTTACTCCCCAAAAAGGAGTCAAAAAGTGGGTGCGTCCTATACTCCAAATGTAGCCCCCACCCACCTGCCAGCCACCACTCAGCCTGGGGAGGAAAGTGTTTTCAGGCGGCAGCGCTACGATCCCCTCCCCGATTCAAACAACAGAGCGTGCGGAGACCAAAAAAAGCATCGCGTTTCAGGCGGCAGGCAGCGCCGGTTGCACGTCCTGTTTTTGGAATGGGGAAGGAAGTGTTTGGCCATCGCCACTGCTGCCGCTGCTGGCCAGAGCTGCAGCCGCTGTTGCTGGGAGCTGCTGCTGCCCCAGTTGCCATTGCAGCCTCCGCCCCCGCCAGAGGACCTGCCACCCCCGCCCCCATTGCAGCCCCCACCCCGGCGCAGGTCACGCCACCGCAGCCGCACCCTTTGCAGCCCCCGCCCTAGCGCAGGACCTGCAGCTGCCCCCGTTGCAGCCCCCACCCCTGGCACAGGACACGCCGCCACAGCCGCCCCCGTTGCAGCCCTCGCAGCCACCCCTGTTGCAGCCCCCGCCCCAGCGCAGGACACTCCGCTGCAGCCGCCCCCGTTGCAGCCCCTGCCCCCGCTGCAGGATCCAATGCCACCGATACTCACCACCACCGATACTCGCCGCTGCCGGAGCCACCGCTGCTGCTGCCCGAAGCGAGCAGCCTGACAGGTTTGAAGACCAACTTCCAAGTTTGAAGAGCCCTGGGTTAGCGGTGCAAGGGTCTTCAAACTTGGCAAGTTTAAGACTAGTGGACTTCAACTCCCAGAATTCCTCCTCCAGTCATGCTAGCTCAGGAATGACTGGAGGAGGAATTCTGGGAGTTGAAGTCCACAAGTCCTAAACTTGCCAAGTTTGAAGACCCTTGCCACCTCTAACCCAGGGCTCTTCAAACTTGGCAACTTTAAGACTTGTGAACTTTAACTCCCATTCCTGAGCTAGGATGACTGGAGGAGGAATTCTGGGAGTTGAAGTCCACAAGTCTTAAACTTGCCAAGGGGGTGCAAGGGTCTTCAAACTTGTGGACTTCAACTCCCAGAATTCCTCCTCCAGTCATGCTAGCTCAGGAATTGGAGTTGAAGTCCACAAGTCTTAAAGCTGTCAAGTTTGAAGACCCCTGGGTTAGGGGTTAGGGGTGCAAGGGTCTTCAAACTTGGCAAGACTTTTTACAACCATGTACACTTTTTACAAACTTCAAACTTGACAGCTTTAAGACTTGTGGACTTCAACTCCCATTCCTGAGCTAGCATGACTGGAGGAGGAATTCTGGGAGTTGAAGTCCACAAGTTTTAAAGCTGTCAAGTTTGAAGTTTGTAAAAAGTGTACATGGTTGTAAAAAGTATACATGATTGTAAAAAGTATTCTGCTACACTGGTATTTTATTAAATAATATATTACTACACCATTGGGTTCAGAATACTTTTTTCCTTGTTTTCCTCCTCTAAAATCTAGGTGCGTCTTATACTCCGGTGCGTCTTATACTCCGAAAAATACGGTATGTTCGACAAGGAGATATATCAAGCATTGATTGGAAGCTTATCATATCTAGGAAACTGGTCAAGACCAGATATCTCATACAGTGTCAATCAATTAGCTAGATATAATGCAGATCCAAATGAGTGGCATTGGCAGGCAGCAAAGCGAATACTTAGATATTTGAAACATACAATGCATTATTCATTTTATCTGGAACCAAGGTCTGAACTGGAATTAATCGCATATGCAGATGCAAGTTTTGCAACTGAAATAATAACACGAAAATTAACTTCAGGAATAGTGATACTGTTAGGTAATATGTTAGTTGGTTGGAGGTCTATTAGACAACAGCATATCAGTTTGTCAACTATGGAGGCTGAATTTTCATGTTTGTCTTTACTGTGTATGGAACTAATCTATTATAAGCAATTATTAAAAGAATTGCTGTACATGAACCGTTCACTGTATATGAGGATAACCAATCAGCAATTAATATAGCTACTAATTTGGGTGTAAAAACAAGATCAAAACATACTGACTTAAGGTATCTAAATGTGAGACAGTGTGTACAAAGTAAAATGATTAAACTAGAATATTGTATGACTGAAAATAACATGGCAGATCATTTTACGAAAGCTCAAGGTGCTATTAAGCATAAGGAAAGTTGTGAAAGTTATAATTTGAGAATGTAAAGTGTTATATATTGATCACCCAAATGGGAGAATGTTAGTACTCTGTCCAAATGGTTGGGTTGGCAATATATAAAAAAGCCACCAATATATGTTTGTTTATATGTATTTAAGTAATATAGCTTTAAAATGTTTGCTATATTCTGGTTGGCTGTAGTGTTACAAGTTGCCATAAGAGGGAACTAGAGATCATGGTATCTCTCTCTCTGCTGATTCATTCATGATTGACTCTTTGACTGATATAGTGAGCTCTGTGTGTTATGCTCTGTTAATCTATGATAGTTTGGTGTGTTTGTAAGCTGTAATATCTTTGTTTGATGTAAGACAAAGAAAGGCTGGTAAGAAGATTATTGTACTTCTTGATATTGACTGACTGAACATGTATGACCTGGACTGTTTATTTGGACTGTGCTATTTCTAAAAGTAAACACTAATTACACTTTAATGTGTCTGTGTGTATGACTGGATATTTACTCACATCTACTGGATCCAAACTGCAAACCCTTGTTTCTATGTGCATGTCCTTGATAACTCAAGGGTCGCTCTGCACACTCCTTAACATAATACAACAGAAGAAGGGATTGAAAGCAAAAAAAAAATTGAATGATTTCACTGAGGTTTGCAGTAGCAAGAAAAAAGCGCGGAGAGGAGCATATTTAAAGGGTAAAATGCAAAATGGGGGGGGGAGATATTATGGAAATCTGGGAGGACCACACAAATAAGAAACTTAAAAGAGAGAAAAAAGACTCGAGAGAAAAGTTACAAGATACACAAAAATAAGAAAAAGAAAAAGAAAAAGCTAAGGGAATGGGAAAATCTAGGAAGAGGTGGAATCTTTGAGGGACCAAAGGAAAATGGGTAAAAAAGAAAGGCGGATGGAAAGAAAGAAAGAAAATAAGCACCATTAATAGACTTAAGAAAATTGTATTAATATTGTTAATGGTGGATAGTTGAATAAATGAAAGACTTATGGTAAAATGGTTTAGTTGTAAACATATAGATAGATAGATAGATAGATAGATAGATAGAGAGAGAGAGAGAGAGAGAGAGAGAGAGAGAGAGAGAGAGAGAGAGAGAGAGAGAGAGAGAGATAGAGAGATAGAGAGATAGAGAGATAGAGAGATAGAGAGATAGAGAGATAGAGATAGAGATAGAGATAGAGATAGATAGAGATAGAGATAGAGATAGATAGATATAGATAGATATAGATAGATAGATATAGATAGATATTTCATGGCAAAACAGATTTAGTAGAAAAAGTCTGGTGAGGAAGTTGATGTATTTTTAATTGTGGATTATTAATTAAACTAAGAGGTTTTTGATATAAGATTTACCAAGAGCCAAGGTGGCGCAGTGGTTAGAGGCAGGTACTGCGGGCCACTTTAGCTGACACTGCTCCGCAGGTCAGCGGTTCAAATCTCACCGGCTCAAGGTTGACTCAGTCTTCCATCCTTCCAAGGTAGGTAAAATGAGGACCCAGATTGTTGGGGGCAATATAAATATACATTGCTTACTGGTGTAAACCGCTTAGAGAGTGCTTGCACTGTGAGGCGGTATATAAATGTCACAAAATAAATAAATAAATTTGAGGGTGATGAGGGATACTGTTTAGAGTAATAGAACAGTAGATGGATTGTGAAAAGGAAATTTGCATTACTTTGAAAGACAATCTGATATAATTAAATTAATTAAAATATGGAGAGAAGTGGTACTATAGAGGGATAGAAAATATGAGAAATTTATGCAGTAAATAAGATAATTAAATTGATGTTAAGGTAAAGGATTAGGAAGTTGGGTGATTAGTAAATTATGTATGTAATAAGAAGAAAATAAGTTAAGATAAAGAAATATGTATGGATAATACTTTGAATTTGGAATTGAAACAGAGATGATAGTAGAATTGATTATGTATTGAAAAGCTATGTATGATTACCAAATGTTACCTGGACAACACTTTGTGCAGAAATTATGTATTGTATGTTTGAAAAAGAAAACTTTTTATATAAAAAAAAGAGGAGGCACCTGAAAGGCAAGCTCTATTAGCTGGTGTTAAAGCCTCTTACTCCAAACAAGTTCCTCAGGAACTTAGATGAGACCCCGCTCCTTTTAGAGAAGGCCTATTTCGTTCGTGTAAGAACCTTTGTATAAATCATATTTCCTGATGAGCTGCAAATAATGACCCTCTTACCCTTATAATCTGGAATATAATGGGTTGGACTTTCCCATCAAAATACCAACTCTTTTTTGACTATATATCATAATTCGACATCCTCTTCTTACAGGAAACCTGGGCCTCTGCAGAGATACAGTTAGATGATTATTGGGCTAATTCTATCCCGGCTGTCCCAAGTAAGGTGGGTGGGCAAGCCAAAGGGGGTATTGTTAATACATCCCTGAAATTTAAATGTGTATTACTGCCACCTTTTCAGCCATGGGTTGATCTTACTCTTATCTAAACAGATGGAGATTTTGCTTTTTAAAATATATATTACTCCACTTAATAAGAATAATTTGATCAAAAATATTTGGGACCGCATAGAAGATTTTATCCTTGGCTGCTCAGACAAATACCCCACAGCAGTAATAATTATAGGGGGGACTTAAAAACTAGGATGGGCACAAACAATCAAGCATTATTTAATCAATTAAAGAGCCATTGTGATGGGAATGCACTAGGAGAACCCCTGCATTCCTGACAATTTAAAGACCCTGTCAGATCAGTGAATCTGCCATTCTTCAGGGGAAGGAGGGATCCTTGGTTACATTATATATTTTATTGCTTTCTTCCTTATGTATCCTGTATCCTGTAGTCTATTGATTTATAACCTTTAGCCTGGCGCCTAGGCACCCTGGCATTTTCGCACCTTTTGGGGAATGTAAGGGGAGGGTTGTATTGCCCAAAAGCTGGCAGAGGATGACCCTGAGAGCCAAAATACTCAGGTAAAAATTAAATGGATTGAGAAAAATGCAAAGGAAGTCACTAAATGGATGTTAGCTCCAGAAACCAAAGAACTATGTACATCTCTCCTAAGAAGTAAGTTTGAAGGATCATACTTAGAGGAATTTGAAACCTAAATTACAAATTTGAAATCAGTTTTTACCAATAGAACATTGGCTCACTCCAAAAAGCCGGCTTTAAACAATAAAAAATGGTTTGATAGAGATTGTGTGCAACTGAAAAGGATATATAACAAGGAGTACAGGAAAAGTAAAAATGCCCCTTCTGAGGATCATACTCACTATTTAAAACAGTTGAAGGCACAATATAAGACCCTTCTAAAAGAAAAGAAAAGGGATGTTGTTACTCACCTGATACGTCCTTTCTCATAGGGTGGAGCCAGCCTCCAAGAATGGGTTAAATCTGCCCTCTAGCCAATCAGGACCGAGTTTTTTAAAAAAAGTATAAATAGGACCCTCTTGCCTTGGCACCCCCTCTTTTTACGAGGGAAGAAGGTCAAACTCAAACGTGCTTACCCATTGAACCAACGTCTTTAATAAAGGAAGAGAAGACAGAAGAAACATGACATAAGATTTCATGAACATATTTACAGAGTGAGAAAGGATGATTACAGACAGTCCAGCCAATCCCATGAACAGGGAGGAACTTGGAGGCTGGCTCCACCCTATGAGAAAGGACGTATCAGGTGAGTAACAACGTCCCTTCTCCGTAGTGGGTGGAGCCAGCCTCCAAGAATGGGACATACCAAAGTACCTTGTCCCTAGGGTGGGCCATCTGAATCAGGCTGAGACTGACCTATTCCTCCCACACCTTGGTGTAACACCCTCCAGCCAAAGTCTGCCTCCTCCAAGGCATAGGCATCCAGTTTATAGTGCCGGACGAAAGGTGTCGGGGAGGCCCATGTGGCCGCACGGCAAACCTCCACAATGGAGGCCCAGGCGTTCCAAGCCACAGTGGTGGCTGCGCTGTGCGTGGAGTGCACTGTAAGTCCAGGGGGCTGGGGCAAAGACATTTGTTCATAGGCCAAAGAGATGGCCACGCGAAGCCAACGGCCCACCGTGGAGGATGATGCCTTACAGCCCATGGAAGAAGGGCGAAAGGACACAAAGAGTGCCTCAGTTCATCGGAACACATCGTAGGTGTGTTGCAAATATATGTCCAGGGCATACCTGACGTCCAGCAGGTGCCACGCACGCTCAGTGTCATTGAGTGGAGCTTGGTAGAAGCTGGGGAGGATGATCTCCTGCGCTTTGTGAAAGTAAGTGTTTACCTTCGGGATGAAGGTGGGATCCAGGCGCAGGACCACCCTGTTGGAGTGAAAGACGCACAGGTTCCCCCTCACTGAGGGTCCCCCCTCAGCCAGTTCTGAGATTCTGCGTGCGGAGGTCACTGCCACAAGAAAGACTACTTTGTATGTTAAATGGACCAGGGATGCCGGTGGTGTCCAGTGGGCACTGCTGGTGGTGGCTCCTGTGTGTGGGCTTGGCATGGCCCTTGGAGCCCTCATTTGCCTGGCCTGACTTGGTGGCCTTAGGGTGAGTCAGGGGGGAGGGTGGTCGCAGAGGGGACCTGTCCCTGGGCGATGTTAGGCTTGGGGAAGAATTCCCCCCCCCGGAGTGGCCTCTTCCACAGGGGTCGGCCGTGGTGTTTTTTGCTTGGCCTTCCCCTGCTTGTGCTGCTTGTCAGCCATGAAGCACGTTAAAGTGGGTAATTGAAGCCTTCCTGTATGCCTGTCTCTTTAACAAGCTTCCGGAGAGGCAGAGAGCAAGCTTTGTTCCACTTTGGGTATGATCGGCTCTTTGGCAGGTCACGTGGTCCCCGAAGCTGTAAATCAAGCTGTGACATCAATCCAAGATGGCTGCCGTGACATCACCCCTCGCAACGGCTTTTCCTGCCGATTTGACAGTTTGCTGACGTCTGCCTGAGGGCTCTGAGGCCCGAAACGAGCAATTAGTTTTTCAAGCACTCTCTCTCTTGCCGCTTGAATGGCTGCCCTGAAACCCGACGATTTCACCGCCGCTCGATCAATTGCGGCCAAATCAGCTGTTCTTTTTGATCGGGAGGCAAGATAAGGACAGAGAGAGTGCCGGGTCGGCTAAGGGAGCCAGGCTCCAGCCGACAGGAGAGGAATGGTCTTAAGCGCGAGGCTTCTGCAGGCTTGTTGTTCTTCAGTCAGTTCAAAAGTACCTCTCTCCCTAGCAATTAATGATAGGCAGGTCTTTGGGTGGCAGGGACAAAGTGGGCACCCCTTCTGAGATGGATTCAGAGTATTTGGGGTCCCGGCCTGCAGATGGCCAGCAGGCTACGACTGGGTGAAAAAAAACCCTTAGCCACCCTCCCCTGGCTGATTGTGACAGCTGTCAAATGGGGATTATAGATATACACACTCACAATTGATTATTGAATTTGTAGAATTGAGGATGTAGATAGTTGGTGAATCAATCTCGAAGAATGGGTTAAGCACTGTCCTTTTAGGCTAAGGACCAAGGAAAAAGAGGGGGTGCCAAGGCAAGAGGGTCCTATTTATAGTTTTAAAAAAATCTCGGTCCTGATTTTAATTAATTAATTTATTTATTTAAATGGATTTATATGCTGCCCAACCCCCAGGGGACTCTGATTGGCTAGAGGGCATATTTAACCCATTCTTGGAGACTGGCTCCACCCACTATGGAGAAGCACAGCTCTGAAGGAGTCTTGGCATAGATTAACTGCATCAGTCAAGACAAAAAAATACATCCCTTTTTTGCTGTAGATACAGATACAGATTAAGGGAAGGGAAGGGACCTTGTAGGTCATCTAGTACAATCCCCCACCCAAGCAGGAGACCATACACCATTATACAAATTTGAAATCAGTTTTTATCAAGAAAACATTGGCTCACTCCAAAAAGCCGGCTTTAAACAATAAAAAATGGTTTGATAGAGATTGTGTGCAACTGAAAAGGATACATAACAAGGAGTACATGAAAAGTAAAAATGCCCCTTCTGAGGATCATACTCACTATTTAAAGCAGTTGAAGGCACAATATAAGACCCTTCTAAAAGAAAAGAAAAGCACAGCTCTGAAGGAGTCTTGGCATAGATTAACTGCATCAGTCAAAACAAAAAAATACATCCCCTTTTTGCTGTAGATACAGATATAGATTAAGGGAAGGGACCTTGTAGGTCATCTAGTCCAACCCCCCACCCAAGCAGGAGACCCTACACCATTTCTGACAAATGGCAGTCCAGTCTCTTCTTGAAAGCCTCCAGTGATGAAGCTCCCACAACGTCCGAAGGCAAGCTGTTCCATTGGTTGATTGTTCTCACTATCAGAAAGTTCCTTCTTATTTCTAGCTTGAATCTCCCCTTGATCAGTTTCCATCCATTATTCCTTGTCTGGCCTTCAGGTGCTTTGGAAAATAGCTTGACCCCCTCTTCTCTGTGGCAGCCCCTCAAATATTGGAACACTGCTATCATGTCTCCCCTGGTCCTTCTCTTCACTAGACTAGCCATGCCCAGTTCCTGCAACCATTCTTCATATGTTTTAGTCTCCAGTCCCCTAATCATCCTGGTTGCTCTTCTCTGCACTTTTTCTGGAGTCTCAATATCTTTTTTATAATGTGGTGACCAAACCTGGATGCAGTATTCTAGGTGTGGTCTTACTAAGGCTTTATAGAGTGGTATTAGTACCTCACTTGATCTTGATTGTATCCCTCTGTTAATGCAACTTAGGATTGTATTGGCTTTTTTGGCTGCCGCCACACATTATTGGTTCATATTTAACTGGTTGTCCACTAAGACTCCAAGATCCCTCTCACATTATTAAGCCTGGTTTCACTCAGTTTATATGTGTAGTTTTGGCTTTTCTTGCCTAAGTGTAGGAATTTACTTTTCTCTACATTGAATTTCATTTTGTTAGATAGGGCCCAGTGTTCAAGTCTGTCAAGATCCATCTTGGAGGACTTCCGGTGGCGAGGTTGAGGTGACGCAGAGGAAAGAGAATGATCTCCATTCTCTAATTCTGATTCTTTCACGATCGGGGTCCCTTTGGGGCACAGTGAGCCTGGAGAGCCACGTGAAATAAAGGGGAAGCCTAGGGGGCAGTGAGGTGAAAGGTGATCATCTGCTGCAACGAAAGGAAACCCCTTAAACCCGGCGTGAATGTGTCTGCTATTGTGAGATGGCAGACCCGAAGCCATGACAAGCCACAGCAGATGAGGAAGCAAAGATATATTTAACAACTGTGTCATTTGAAGTAAGTAAAATATTCCAATCTACATAGAAGAAAAGTGCCAGAAGAAAAGTAAACTTGTGATTTTTTGTGAAAAAAGGAAGCTCGATCGGTGAGGGAAACCTCAAAGTAAGCTTAGAGGGAAGAGCTGTGAGTCAGCAAACTATAACACCTAAGGATTGAAAGAAGAGAGACAAAGACATTTACGATAAGAGCTTTAAGTGCGAAGACTAATATTTGGTGTAGAAAATGGTCAGGGGGAAAGGAAGAGAAAGAACTTGAAATCCAGAAACACAGCCTGATGAAAGTGCGAAATAGTAAAGAGAAAGAGAAAAGGAGGTGGCAATGTGAAAATGGAGTAGAAGACCGGAACTAGTGGCATGAGAAAGCAGCAGATTAAGTGCAAATTAAGTGCAGATGGAAAAGGACGGAGACGAGGAAGAAGCAGAAAGTAACAGAAAGTCGGAGACAGAGAAGAAGAGATTTGGTGGCGAGTGCGAGAGGAATGGATTGGTGGTAGACGAAGGAGGACGAGGATAAGAAAGGAGCAGAAGAAGTCGGAGACAAAAAGGATGGTGGTGAGAGTGACAGGAACAGACTGAAGGTAGACAAAAGAGGACAAGGAAGGGGCAGAAAATTCCAGGAGGCTTCAGGGAACTCTGCTAGCAGAAAAACGGGGGGTGCGGGGGTGCGGCGTTTCCCCCTCCGCAGCCTGTTTTTAGTTCCAGGAGGCATCAGGGAACTCTGCTAGCAGAAAAACGGGGGGTGCGGGGGTGCGGCGCTCCCCCTCCGCAGCCCGTTTTTAGTTCCAGGAGGCTTCAGGGAACTCTGGTGGGCATTCCCATTCCCTTCCCACTCCTGGGGGAAGGATACTGCAAAATCCCCATTCCCTCCCTATCTGTGTCAGGCAGTGATTTTATATTGCCTGTTACATGTATATGCAGGGGAGATGCATCCCTATCAAATATAATGGTTTGTTCCTGAGCACGTGATTAATATGTTCCTAGTACACATGTGTACATTCCTTTCTTTGTTTTTTTTCCTTCTTTTTCAGCTTCTGTAAGGAGCAAGACCTGTTTTATAGCCAGGATGTGATTTATTTGTTTTTGTACCAAAATAAATATTTTATACTTTAGTATTTAAACTGCGGTTTTCTTTCTATAATGTCAGAGTTTCAGCAAAAGATCTATTTCGCCTCTGATGAGAGTAATTCTTATCTAACAATCTGGGTCTTAAGTTTGAGTGCATATGGTCTAGAGTGTTCTTACTTCTGGTGGTACACTGCACATACTGCACAAACTTAGGGAGAACAGACTTTAGACAGGCTTGATTAAAATCCCCAGCCATGACAAAAGCGCCCTCAGGATATGTTTGCTGCTGCCTCTCAATGGCGTCATGTAACTTAGAGAGCATTGTGCTAACATTTGCATCAGGTGGAATATCGACAGCGGTGATAACTATAACAGAAATCTCTCTAGGTAAATAAAATGGCTGACAAATGACAGTTAAGAATTCCACATCTGGAGAACAGTGTGTATAAGTAACTCTACTGTTAGTACACCAGTCATTATGTGTGTAAATACAAAGTCTTCCACCTTTACTTTTGCCGGAGTTGCTGTTTCTGTCGAAGCGGTGTGTGGTGTGGTTAGTTAGCTCCACTTACACATCCAGTACAAGTGGATGAAGCCAGGTCTCTATGATGATAATCACATAGCAGTTACAAATGACCTTTTTCGCTGCCATCCATAGCTCTAGTTCATCAGTTTTGTGGACAAAAGATCTAGCATTGGTTAGAAAAATACTTGGTGATGCTGGTCTGTGAGGCTGCTTCTGTAACTGAGCTAGCAAACCAGCTTCTGCTTCCTTTCTCTTTGCTGCCTCCTAGGCCCAACAACAATCCATGGAGAGCCTGACAGTCTTATTATGTCTCTCGGTATATTATGAGACTGCTGGAAGTCACTGGTAATATCTAGTCGACTAGAAGATCCAATCTTTAGTAACTCCCCGTGGAGTTAAAAACAACTTGCTTTAGAAATTCTTTCATAGGAGAAAATAATCTCAGAGAAATTTTTAAATATGGTGTTTCCTTATTCAATGATGAGATTATTGAGGGAAATCAATAAAACTTCTTCCATTCATGATACAATAATTTCTCAATTAATACTATACTTGCTGAGATCAATAACAGATAAATTAGATCACAAAAATAATCTTCAAGAATAAATTTCTTCTGTATGTCTTTATTTCTCTTTACTGTGGAGAAATTTATCTTTCCCATCCAATTGATCTGCCTACACATTTTGTGAGGAACTTTAATGTGACATTTATGCTTATCTTCTAATATGTCCAATCTGGTAAAAAAAAATCAGCTATGGTTTTTCCTCTTCAATCTAATGTCCAGAGAGGTTCAAGTAATGATTCTTGAGTGATCCAATTCACCATATCTATACTTTCCAATAAATATAACTAAATCCATTATTGTATGTTCCGGCATATAAGACGACTGGGTGTATAAGACGACCCCCAACTTTTCTAGTTAAAATATAGAATTTGGGATATACTCGCCGTATAAGACTACCCCTCCTACCATCTTTCTTTTTCTTTCTGTCTTTCTTCCTTCCTAACATCTTTCTTTCTCTCTCTCTCTTTCTTCCTTCCTTCCTAACTTCCTTCCTTTCTTCTTTCTTTCTTTCTTTCTTTCTTTCTTTCTTTCTTTCTTTCTTTCTTTCTTTCTTTCTTTCTTCCTTCCTTCCTTCCTTCCTTCCTTTCTTCCTTCCTTCCTTCCTTCCTTCCATCCTTCCTTCCTAACTTCCATCTTCTTTCTTTCTTTCTTTCTTTCTTTCTTTCTTTCTTTCTTTCTTCCTTCCTTCCTTCCTTCCTTCCTTCCTTTCTTTCTTCCTTCCGTCCATCCTTCCTTCCTAACTTCCATCTTCTTTCTTTCTTTCTTTCTTTCTTTCTTTCTTTCTTTCTTTCTTTCTTTCTTCCTTCCTTCCTCCCTCCCTTCCTTCCTTCCTTCCTAACTTCCATCTTCTTTCTTTCTTTCTTTCTTTCTTTCTTTCTTTCTTTCTTTCTTTCTTTCTTTCTTCCTTCCTTCCTTCCTTCCTTCCTTCCTTCCTTCCTTCCTTCCTTCTCTTTCTTTCTTTCTTTCTTTCTTTCTTTCTTTCTTTCTTTCTTTCTTTCTTTCTTTCTTTCTTTCTTCCTTCCTTCCTTCCATCCTTCCTTCCTTTCTTTCTTCCTTCCGTCCATCCTTCCTTCCTAACTTCCATCTTCTTTCTTTCTTTCTTTCTTTCTTTCTTTCTTTCTTTCTTTCTTTCTTTCTTTCTTTCTTCCTTCCTTCCTTCCTCCCTTCCTTCCTTCGTTCCTAACTTCCATCTTCTTTCTTTCTTTCTTTCTTTCTTTCTTTCTTTCTTTCTTTCTTTCTTTCTTTCTTTCTTTCTTTCTTCCTTCCTTCCTTCCTTCCTTCCTTCCTTCCTTCCTTCCTTCCTTCCTTCCTTCCTTCCTTCTCTTTCTTTCTTTCTTTCTTTCTTTCTTTCTTTCTTTCTTTCTTTCTTTCTTTCTGCTGCTCACTTCATCCTGCTTGTGTGTGTGTATGTGGGGGACTATGGTGCTCAGGTTGGGCCCCCCCAATGCTCTGCAGCCCTCTGGTCTGGCAGGAAAAGGAGGTACTCTCAACCCTCCCCAAGAAGAGACCCATTGATGCAGGCTGGGGGATGACAATGACAGGACCCTCAGTTTCTAATCTTCCTCATCTTTTCTCTTGTTCTCCTCCTTGTGGGCGTGCGCGGGAGGAACTGTGGAGCAGAGGCACCCGGCGGCTTAAGGCAAGAGGCGGATGGGAGACACTTGTGGCATTCCCACGCCTCTCGCCCCGCTCGCCGGGCGCCTCTGCTCCGCGGTCCCTCCCGCGCGCGCCCACGTACCTCGCTTGGTGCGATTCCCCACACTTGCCGTCTTGCAAGAGGGCTGGGCAAGGGAGAAAGGAGCCACGGTGGGGATTGGTTTGCAGGACCGCGGAGCAGAGGTGCCCGGCGAGCCGGGCAAGAGGCGCGGGGATCCCACAAGTGGCAGCGTCAGCGGCAAGCTCCTGCCCACGTCTCCGGCCCACCTCTTGCCTTAAGCCACCGGGCGCCTCTGCTCCGCGGTCCCTCCCGTGCACGCCCACAAGGAGGAGAAGAAGAGAAAAGATGAGGAAGGTTAGAAACCGAGGGTCCTCTCCTCCTCCTCGTCCAGCATGCGCCCACCTGCTGGGAAGGCTGCGGCTGGCAGTGGCGGCCACAGCCTTCCCAACAGGAGACAGAGATGCAGGGTGGCAGCGGGGCTCTGGGGCTCCTTCGGCAGAACGGCAGGGATGCGCCTGCGGCCATTTTTGAGCTCCCCCCCAGCTCGGAACTTTCAGTACCCGGCGTATAAGATGACCCCCGACTTTTGAGATTTTCAAGGGGTAAAAATTCATCTTATACACCAGAACATACAGTAATATTGTAAATGCAAGCAGGAAGATAACATTATTTGTACAAATAATGAAATTATGTATTATAGTATTATTCTAATATCATCAACCTCCTCCCACTTAGGAAATCCCACTGGCTTTTATAATAGAGCAGATCAGAATTCTTTCTTTTAATCCAAGGATTAGTTCTAAAACTTAATGATATCATTTCAATTGGAAAGATCATTTTCTAGAAAGTTGAAATTAGTTTTCTTTATCTTTATGAGATATGTGTGTACATGTAGGGAGGTACAATTAAACTGTGGTCAATGTTGTTCATTATAGTCTTCCCCAGTGAGGGATGGGGGTGCTATAATTTAAAATATATACAACAATAGCATAAAACAGCATGGATTAGAGGCAGCATAAATTAATTAATAAATACAAATTTATGGGCAGATCACAATCCAATGAGAATTAGCTGGAAAGAAAAGAGCAAAAGAAAAGTACAAGATGAACTCTGAACTGATAGATATTAAATGATATAGAATTTAGACAGACATTGGAAAAACAAATGGGATTTTTCTTTAAAGAAAATAGGAAAGAAGATACGTCATTACAAAACCTATGGGACACAGCAAAAGCATATATGAGAGGAGTGGCTACAACATATATAGCGAAGAAAAATAAAATGAAGAAGCAACAACAAAGAACTCTAGAAGGGAAGGGGGAGTGGCCAATGTTGCAGGAATATGGGCGTCTCCCGCACTCTGCGGGGAACTCCGAACCCCAGCTGTTCAGAGACCTGGAACCCAACCGGAACCAGGTCAGATCGGCCCTAGAGGGGCAGTGGAGAAGAGAGGCACCAGTCGGGGGTCTGGGGCGGGGCTTGCAAACCCCCCAGAGAGCTAGCACCAGCCTCTCAGCCAACAGCTGATGGAACGACTCTGTCATCATAGCTGGGATGGCCACGATCGGATTGATTGAATGGAGAGGTAGTGGATTGCCTGGGTGACAAGATCTAAGCGCTTGTGCTGGAGAGAGGTGAAGAAGAACTGAGCTGGGTGAGTGTTTGTCTGATTTAACAATAAAGAAGAAAACTTAAAAGGAATTAAAAGAGGCTTCAAAATGGTGAGTGGCTATCTAGCAATTGGAAACACCATAGAGAGATTTAAAGGAACAAGTTCAAAAGCCCAAATTTGAGGATACTTTTATAATTGGATTTGGTGGGAGTTAAAGAGACTGAAAAAGAATAAGAATAAGAATTTTAAGAAAATATTTTATAAGTTCCAAGTGGATTTAAAATACGGAGTTTCTTATTTAAAAAGAAGAAGAGCTGTTCTGGGAAGAGACAACGCCATCTGCTGGTTAAAAGAAAATATGTGGAAAGTTTTGAATTTGCTGACAGCTGGAGACTGACCTTGCCTGTGAGATTAGAAGCTTGAAAGAAATTTAAAGCAGTGTGTGTCTTGTTATTTTGCTTGATGGAGTACTGTTTTGGTAAAAGAAAATAAGAGAATTTTGAATTGGATTGGACGGAAATACAAAGGGACTATCTGGACTTAAGCTTACTTTGTGAATTGTGAACTTGACAACATGGAGGCATGTATCTATGAAGAATTGATTGAGATGTTAAAACACTTTAATGAAGATATTTAAAAACTGTCTTTTAGAAACAAGAGGTGAAAAGGAAGTAGAAATGAAGTTGGACTATAAAGAATATTTAGTATATACAATGATGGGAAATGAAAATGAAGAAAATGAAAACCAAGGAGAATCTACAGATGAAAAGAGAACAGAAAAGACAAAACAGATTGATGACTACATTGGGATTTATAGTGATAAGAAAAATGAAAAGAAAATCAAAAATAATAAACAGATTGATGATTTCACTGGGATTTACAGTGTCATGAAAAGAGTCACAAATGACCTTTTTCGCTGCCATCCATAGCTCTAGTTCATCAGTTTTGTGGACAAAAGATCTAGCATTGGTTAGAAAAATACTTGGTGATGCTGGTCTGTGAGGCTGCTTCTGTAACTGAGCTAGCAAACCAGCTTCTGCTTCCTTTCTCTTTGCTGCCTCCTAGGCCCAACAACAATCCATGGAGAGCCTGACAGTCTTACTATGTCTCTCGGTATATTATGAGACTGCTGGAAGTCACTGGTAATATCTAGTCGACTAGAAGATCCAATCTTTAGTAACTCCCCATGGAGTTAAAAACAACTTGCTTTAGAAATTCTTTCATAGGAGAAAATAATCTCAGAGAAATTTTTAAATATGGTGTTTCCTTATTCAATGATGAGATTATTGAGGGAAATCAATAAAACTTCTTCCATTCATGATACAATAATTTCTCAATTAATACTATACTTGCTGAGATCAATAACAGATAAATTAGATCACAAAAATAATCTTCAAGAATAAATTTCTTCTGTATGTCTTTATTTCTCTTTCCTGTGGAGAAATTTATCTTTCCCATCCAATTGATCTGCCTACACATTTTGTGAGGAACTTTAATGTGACATTTATGCTTATCTTCTAATATGTCCAATCTGGTAAAAAAAAATCAGCTATGGTTTTTCCTCTTCAATCTAATGTCCAGAGAGGTTCAAGTAATGATTCTTGAGTGATCCAATTCACCATATCTATACTTTCCAATAAATATAACTAAATCCATTATTGTATGTTCCGGCATATAAGACGACTGGGTGTATAAGACGACCCCCAACTTTTCTAGTTAAAATATAGAGTTTGGGATATACTCGCCGTATAAGACTACCCCTCCTACCATCTTTCTTTTTCTTTCTGTCTTTCTTCCTTCCTAACATCTTTCTTTCTCTCTCTCTCTCTCTTTCTTCCTTCCTTCCTAACTTCCTTCCTTTCTTCTTTCTTTCTTTCTTTCTTTCTTTCTTTCTTTCTTTCTTTCTTTCTTCCTTCCTTCCTTCCTTTCTTCCTTCCTTCCTTCCTTCCATCCTTCCTTCCTAACTTCCATCTTCTTTCTTTCTTTCTTTCTTTCTTTCTTTCTTTCTTTCTTTCTTCCTTCCTTCCTTCCTTCCTTCCTTCCTTCCTTCCTTCCTTCCTTCCTTCCTTTCTTTCTTCCTTCCTTCCATCCTTCCTTCCTAACTTCCATCTTCTTTCTTTCTATCTTTCTTTCTTTCTTTCTTTCTTCCTTTCTTTCTTTCTTTCTTTCTTCCTTCCTTCCTTCCTTCCTTCCTCCCTTCCTTCCTTCCTTCCTAACTTCCATCTTCTTTCTTTCTTTCTTTCTTCCTTCCTTCCTTCCTTCCTTCCTTCCTTCCTTCCTTCCTTTCTTTCTTTCTTTCTTTCTTTCTTTCTTTCTTTCTTTCTTTCTGCTGCTCACTTCATCCTGCTTGTGTGTGTGTATGTGGGGGACTATGGTGCTCAGGTTGGGCCCCCCCAATGCTCTGCAGCCCTCTGGTCTGGCAGGAAAAGGAGGTACTCTCAACCCTCCCCAAGAAGAGACCCATTGATGCAGGCTGGGGGATGACAACGACAGGACCCTCAGTTTCTAATCTTCCTCATCTTTTCTCTTGTTCTCCTCCTTGTGGGCGTGCGCGGGAGGAACTGTGGAGCAGAGGCACCCGGCGGCTTAAGGCAAGAGGCGGATGGGAGACACTTGTGGCATTCCCATGCCTCTCGCCCCGCTCGCTGGGCGCCTCTGCTCCGCGGTCCCTCCCGCGCGCGCCCACCTACCTCGCTTGGTGCGATTCCCCACACTTGCCGTCTTGCAAGAGGGCTGGGCAAGGGAGAAAGGAGCCACGGTGGGGATTGGTTTGCAGGACCGCGGAGCAGAGGCGCCCGGCGAGCCGGGCAAGAGGCGCGGGGATCCCACAAGTGGCAGCGTCAGCAGCAAGCTCCTGCCCACGTCTCCGGCCCACCTCTTGCCTTAAGCCACCGGGCGCCTCTGCTCCGCGGTCCCTCCCGTGCACGCCCACAAGGAGGAGAAGAAGAGAAAAGATGAGGAAGGTTAGAAACCGAGGGTCCTCTCCTCCTCCTCGTCCAGCATGCGCCCACCTGCTGGGAAGGCTGCGGCTGGCAGTGGTGGCCACAGCCTTCCCAACAGGAGACAGAGATGCAGGGTGGCAGCGGGGCTCTGGGGCTCCTTCGGCAGAACGGCAGGGATGCGCCTGCGGCCATTTTTGAGCTCCCCCCCCAGCTCGGAACTTTCAGTACCCGGCGTATAAGATGACCCCCGACTTTTGAGATTTTCAAGGGGTAAAAATTCATCTTATACACCAGAACATACAGTAATATTGTAAATGCAAGCAGGAAGATAACATTATTTGTACAAATAATGAAATTATGTATTATAGTATTATTCTAATATCATCAACCTCCTCCCACTTAGGAAATCCCACTGGCTTTTATAATAGAGCAGATCAGAATTCTTTCTTTTAATCCAAGGATTAGTTCTAAAACTTAATGATATCATTTCAATTGGAAAGATCATTTTCTAGAAAGTTGAAATTAGTTTTCTTTATCTTTATGAGATATGTGTGTACATGTAGGGAGGTACAATTAAACTGTGGTCAATGTTGTTCATTATAGTCTTCCCCAGTGAGGGATGGGGGTGCTATAATTTAAAATATATACAACAATAGCATAAAACAGCATGGATTAGAGGCAGCATAAATTAATTAATAAATACAAATTTATGGGCAGATCACAATCCAATGAGAATTAGCTGGAAAGAAAAGAGCAAAAGAAAAGTACAAGATGAACTCTGAACTGATAGATATTAAATGATATAGAATTTAGACAGACATTGGAAAAACAAATGGGATTTTTCTTTAAAGAAAATAGGAAAGAAGATACGTCATTACAAAACCTATGGGACACAGCAAAAGCATATATGAGAGGAGTGGCTACAACATATATAGCGAAGAAAAATAAAATGAAGAAGCAACAACAAAGAACTCTAGAAGGGAAGGGGGAGTGGCCAATGTTGCAGGAATATGGGCGTCTCCCGCACTCTGCGGGGAACTCCGAACCCCAGCTGTTCAGAGACCTGGAACCCAACCGGAACCAGGTCAGATCGGCCCTAGAGGGGCAGTGGAGAAGAGAGGCACCAGTCGGGGGTCTGGGGCGGGGCTTGCAAACCCCCCAGAGAGCTAGCACCAGCCTCTCAGCCAACAGCTGATGGAACGACTCTGTCATCATAGCTGGGATGGCCACGATCGGATTGATTGAATGGAGAGGTAGTGGATTGCCTGGGTGACAAGATCTAAGCGCTTGTGCTGGAGAGAGGTGAAGAAGAACTGAGCTGGGTGAGTGTTTGTCTGATTTAACAATAAAGAAGAAAACTTAAAAGGAATTAAAAGAGGCTTCAAAATGGTGAGTGGCTATCTAGCAATTGGAAACACCATAGAGAGATTTAAAGGAACAAGTTCAAAAGCCCAAATTTGAGGATACTTTTATAATTGGATTTGGTGGGAGTTAAAGAGACTGAAAAAGAATAAGAATAAGAATTTTAAGAAAATATTTTATAAGTTCCAAGTGGATTTAAAATACGGAGTTTCTTATTTAAAAAGAAGAAGAGCTGTTCTGGGAAGAGACAACGCCATCTGCTGGTTAAAAGAAAATATGTGGAAAGTTTTGAATTTGCTGACAGCTGGAGACTGACCTTGCCTGTGAGATTAGAAGCTTGAAAGAAATTTAAAGCAGTGTGTGTCTTGTTATTTTGCTTGATGGAGTACTGTTTTGGTAAAAGAAGATAAGAGAATTTTGAATTGGATTGGACGGAAATACAAAGGGACTATCTGGACTTAAGCTTACTTTGTGAATTGTGAACTTGACAACATGGAGGCATGTATCTATGAAGAATTGATTGAGATGTTAAAACACTTTAATGAAGATATTTAAAAACTGTCTTTTAGAAACAAGAGGTGAAAAGGAAGTAGAAATGAAGTTGGACTATAAAGAATATTTAGTATATACAATGATGGGAAATGAAAATGAAGAAAATGAAAACCAAGGAGAATCTACAGATGAAAAGAGAACAGAAAAGACAAAACAGATTGATGACTACATTGGGATTTATAGTGATAAGAAAAATGAAAAGAAAATCAAAAATAATAAACAGATTGATGATTTCACTGGGATTTACAGTGTCATGAAAAGAGTCACAAATGACCTTTTTCGCTGCCATCCATAGCTCTAGTTCATCAGTTTTGTGGACAAAAGATCTAGCATTGGTTAGAAAAATACTTGGTGATGCTGGTCTGTGAGGCTGCTTCTGTAACTGAGCTAGCAAACCAGCTTCTGCTTCCTTTCTCTTTGCTGCCTCCTAGGCCCAACAACAATCCATGGAGAGCCTGACAGTCTTACTATGTCTCTCGGTATATTATGAGACTGCTGGAAGTCACTGGTAATATCTAGTCGACTAGAAGATCCAATCTTTAGTAACTCCCCATGGAGTTAAAAACAACTTGCTTTAGAAATTCTTTCATAGGAGAAAATAATCTCAGAGAAATTTTTAAATATGGTGTTTCCTTATTCAATGATGAGATTATTGAGGGAAATCAATAAAACTTCTTCCATTCATGATACAATAATTTCTCAATTAATACTATACTTGCTGAGATCAATAACAGATAAATTAGATCACAAAAATAATCTTCAAGAATAAATTTCTTCTGTATGTCTTTATTTCTCTTTCCTGTGGAGAAATTTATCTTTCCCATCCAATTGATCTGCCTACACATTTTGTGAGGAACTTTAATGTGACATTTATGCTTATCTTCTAATATGTCCAATCTGGTAAAAAAAAATCAGCTATGGTTTTTCCTCTTCAATCTAATGTCCAGAGAGGTTCAAGTAATGATTCTTGAGTGATCCAATTCACCATATCTATACTTTCCAATAAATATAACTAAATCCATTATTGTATGTTCCGGCATATAAGACGACTGGGTGTATAAGACGACCCCCAACTTTTCTAGTTAAAATATAGAGTTTGGGATATACTCGCCGTATAAGACTACCCCTCCTACCATCTTTCTTTTTCTTTCTGTCTTTCTTCCTTCCTAACATCTTTCTTTCTCTCTCTCTCTCTCTTTCTTCCTTCCTTCCTAACTTCCTTCCTTCTTTCTTTCTTTCTTTCTTTCTTTCTTTCTTTCTTTCTTTCTTTCTTTCTTCCTTCCTTCCTTCCTTCCTTCCTTCCTACCTTCCTTCCTTCCTTCCTTCCTTCCTTCCATCCTTCCTTCCTAACTTCCATCTTCTTTCTTTCTTTCTTTCTATCTTTCTTTCTTTCTTTCTTTCTTTCTTTCTTTCTTTCTTTCTTTCTTTCTTTCTTTCTTTCTTTCTTTCTTTCTTTCTGCTGCTCACTTCATCCTGCTTGTGTGTGTGTATGTGGGGGACTATGGTGCTCAGGTTGGGCCCCCCCAATGCTCTGCAGCCCTCTGGTCTGGCAGGAAAAGGAGGTACTCTCAACCCTCCCCAAGAAGAGACCCATTGATGCAGGCTGGGGGATGACAACGACAGGACCCTCAGTTTCTAATCTTCCTCATCTTTTCTCTTGTTCTCCTCCTTGTGGGCGTGCGCGGGAGGAACTGTGGAGCAGAGGCACCCGGCGGCTTAAGGCAAGAGGCGGATGGGAGACACTTGTGGCATTCCCATGCCTCTCGCCCCGCTCGCTGGGCGCCTCTGCTCCACGGTCCCTCCCGCGCGCGCCCACCTACCTCGCTTGGTGCGATTCCCCACACTTGCTGTCTTGCAAGAGGGCTGGGCAAGGGAGAAAGGAGCCACGGTGGGGATTGGTTTGCAGGACCGCGGAGCAGAGGCGCCCGGCGAGCCGGGCAAGAGGCGCGGGGATCCCACAAGTGGCAGCGTCAGCAGCAAGCTCCTGCCCACGTCTCCGGCCCACCTCTTGCCTTAAGCCACCGGGCGCCTCTGCTCCGCGGTCCCTCCCGTGCACGCCCACAAGGAGGAGAAGAAGAGAAAAGATGAGGAAGGTTAGAAACCGAGGGTCCTCTCCTCCTCCTCGTCCAGCATGCGCCCACCTGCTGGGAAGGCTGCGGCTGGCAGTGGTGGCCACAGCCTTCCCAACAGGAGACAGAGATGCAGGGTGGCAGCGGGGCTCTGGGGCTCCTTCGGCAGAATGGCAGGGATGCGCCTGTGGCCATTTTTGAGCTCCCCCCCCAGCTCGGAACTTTCAGTACCCGGCGTATAAGATGACCCCCGACTTTTGAGATTTTCAAGGGGTAAAAATTCATCTTATACACCAGAACATACAGTAATATTGTAAATGCAAGCAGGAAGATAACATTATTTGTACAAATAATGAAATTATGTATTATAGTATTATTCTAATATCATCAACCTCCTCCCACTTAGGAAATCCCACTGGCTTTTATAATAGAGCAGATCAGAATTCTTTCTTTTAATCCAAGGATTAGTTCTAAAACTTAATGATATCATTTCAATTGGAAAGATCATTTTCTAGAAAGTTGAAATTAGTTTTCTTTATCTTTATGAGATATGTGTGTACATGTAGGGAGGTACAATTAAACTGTGGTCAATGTTGTTCATTATAGTCTTCCCCAGTGAGGGATGGGGGTGCTATAATTTAAAATATATACAACAATAGCATAAAACAGCATGGATTAGAGGCAGCATAAATTAATTAATAAATACAAATTTATGGGCAGATCACAATCCAATGAGAATTAGCTGGAAAGAAAAGAGCAAAAGAAAAGTACAAGATGAACTCTGAACTGATAGATATTAAATGATATAGAATTTAGACAGACATTGGAAAAACAAATGGGATTTTTCTTTAAAGAAAATAGGAAAGAAGATACGTCATTACAAAACCTATGGGACACAGCAAAAGCATATATGAGAGGAGTGGCTACAACATATATAGCGAAGAAAAATAAAATGAAGAAGCAACAACAAAGAACTCTAGAAGGGAAGGGGGAGTGGCCAATGTTGCAGGAATATGGGCGTCTCCCGCACTCTGCGGGGAACTCCGAACCCCAGCTGTTCAGAGACCTGGAACCCAACCGGAACCAGGTCAGATCGGCCCTAGAGGGGCAGTGGAGAAGAGAGGCACCAGTCGGGGGTCTGGGGCGGGGCTTGCAAACCCCCCAGAGAGCTAGCACCAGCCTCTCAGCCAACAGCTGATGGAACGACTCTGTCATCATAGCTGGGATGGCCACGATCGGATTGATTGAATGGAGAGGTAGTGGATTGCCTGGGTGACAAGATCTAAGCGCTTGTGCTGGAGAGAGGTGAAGAAGAACTGAGCTGGGTGAGTGTTTGTCTGATTTAACAATAAAGAAGAAAACTTAAAAGGAATTAAAAGAGGCTTCAAAATGGTGAGTGGCTATCTAGCAATTGGAAACACCATAGAGAGATTTAAAGGAACAAGTTCAAAAGCCCAAATTTGAGGATACTTTTATAATTGGATTTGGTGGGAGTTAAAGAGACTGAAAAAGAATAAGAATAAGAATTTTAAGAAAATATTTTATAAGTTCCAAGTGGATTTAAAATACGGAGTTTCTTATTTAAAAAGAAGAAGAGCTGTTCTGGGAAGAGACAACGCCATCTGCTGGTTAAAAGAAAATATGTGGAAAGTTTTGAATTTGCTGACAGCTGGAGACTGACCTTGCCTGTGAGATTAGAAGCTTGAAAGAAATTTAAAGCAGTGTGTGTCTTGTTATTTTGCTTGATGGAGTACTGTTTTGGTAAAAGAAGATAAGAGAATTTTGAATTGGATTGGACGGAAATACAAAGGGACTATCTGGACTTAAGCTTACTTTGTGAATTGTGAACTTGACAACATGGAGGCATGTATCTATGAAGAATTGATTGAGATGTTAAAACACTTTAATGAAGATATTTAAAAACTGTCTTTTAGAAACAAGAGGTGAAAAGGAAGTAGAAATGAAGTTGGACTATAAAGAATATTTAGTATATACAATGATGGGAAATGAAAATGAAGAAAATGAAAACCAAGGAGAATCTACAGATGAAAAGAGAACAGAAAAGACAAAACAGATTGATGACTACATTGGGATTTATAGTGATAAGAAAAATGAAAAGAAAATCAAAAATAATAAACAGATTGATGATTTCACTGGGATTTACAGTGTCATGAAAAGAGTCACAAATGACCTTTTTCGCTGCCATCCATAGCTCTAGTTCATCAGTTTTGTGGACAAAAGATCTAGCATTGGTTAGAAAAATACTTGGTGATGCTGGTCTGTGAGGCTGCTTCTGTAACTGAGCTAGCAAACCAGCTTCTGCTTCCTTTCTCTTTGCTGCCTCCTAGGCCCAACAACAATCCATGGAGAGCCTGACAGTCTTACTATGTCTCTCGGTATATTATGAGACTGCTGGAAGTCACTGGTAATATCTAGTCGACTAGAAGATCCAATCTTTAGTAACTCCCCGTGGAGTTAAAAACAACTTGCTTTAGAAATTCTTTCATAGGAGAAAATAATCTCAGAGAAATTTTTAAATATGGTGTTTCCTTATTCAATGATGAGATTATTGAGGGAAATCAATAAAACTTCTTCCATTCATGATACAATAATTTCTCAATTAATACTATACTTGCTGAGATCAATAACAGATAAATTAGATCACAAAAATAATCTTCAAGAATAAATTTCTTCTGTATGTCTTTATTTCTCTTTCCTGTGGAGAAATTTATCTTTCCCATCCAATTGATCTGCCTACACATTTTGTGAGGAACTTTAATGTGACATTTATGCTTATCTTCTAATATGTCCAATCTGGTAAAAAAAAATCAGCTATGGTTTTTCCTCTTCAATCTAATGTCCAGAGAGGTTCAAGTAATGATTCTTGAGTGATCCAATTCACCATATCTATACTTTCCAATAAATATAACTAAATCCATTATTGTATGTTCCGGCATATAAGACGACTGGGTGTATAAGACGACCCCCAACTTTTCTAGTTAAAATATAGAGTTTGGGATATACTCGCCGTATAAGACTACCCCTCCTACCATCTTTCTTTTTCTTTCTGTCTTTCTTCCTTCCTAACATCTTTCTTTCTCTCTCTCTCTCTCTTTCTTCCTTCCTTCCTAACTTCCTTCCTTTCTTCTTTCTTTCTTTCTTTCTTTCTTTCTTTCTTTCTTTCTTTCTTTCTTTCTTTCTTTCTTTCTTTCTTTCTTTCTTTCTTTCTTTCTTTTTTTCTTCCTTCCTTCCTTCCTTCCTTCCTTCCTTCCTTCCTACCTTCCTTTCTTCCTTCCTTCCTTCCTTCCATCCTTCCTTCCTAACTTCCATCTTCTTTCTTTCTTTCTTTCTTTCTTTCTTTCTTTCTTTCTTTCTTTCTTTCTTTCTTTCTTTCTTTCTTTCTTTCTTTCTGCTGCTCACTTCATCCTGCTTGTGTGTGTGTATGTGGGGGACTATGGTGCTCAGGTTGGGCCCCCCCAATGCTCTGCAGCCCTCTGGTCTGGCAGGAAAAGGAGGTACTCTCAACCCTCCCCAAGAAGAGACCCATTGATGCAGGCTGGGGGATGACAACGACAGGACCCTCAGTTTCTAATCTTCCTCATCTTTTCTCTTGTTCTCCTCCTTGTGGGCGTGCGCGGGAGGAACTGTGGAGCAGAGGCACCCGGCGGCTTAAGGCAAGAGGCGGATGGGAGACACTTGTGGCATTCCCATGCCTCTCGCCCCGCTCGCTGGGCGCCTCTGCTCCGCGGTCCCTCCCGCGCGCGCCCACCTACCTCGCTTGGTGCGATTCCCCACACTTGCCGTCTTGCAAGAGGGCTGGGCAAGGGAGAAAGGAGCCACGGTGGGGATTGGTTTGCAGGACCGCGGAGCAGAGGCGCCCGGCGAGCCGGGCAAGAGGCGCGGGGATCCCACAAGTGGCAGCGTCAGCAGCAAGCTCCTGCCCACGTCTCCGGCCCACCTCTTGCCTTAAGCCACCGGGCGCCTCTGCTCCGCGGTCCCTCCCATGCACGCCCACAAGGAGGAGAAGAAGAGAAAAGATGAGGAAGGTTAGAAACCGAGGGTCCTCTCCTCCTCCTCGTCCAGCATGCGCCCACCTGCTGGGAAGGCTGCGGCTGGCAGTGGCGGCCACAGCCTTCCCAACAGGAGACAGAGATGCAGGGTGGCAGCGGGGCTCTGGGGCTCCTTCGGCAGAACGGCAGGGATGCGCCTGCGGCCATTTTTGAGCTCCCCCCCAGCTCGGAACTTTCAGTACCCGGCGTATAAGATGACCCCCGACTTTTGAGATTTTCAAGGGGTAAAAATTCATCTTATACACCAGAACATACAGTAATATTGTAAATGCAAGCAGGAAGATAACATTATTTGTACAAATAATGAAATTATGTATTATAGTATTATTCTAATATCATCAACCTCCTCCCACTTAGGAAATCCCACTGGCTTTTATAATAGAGCAGATCAGAATTCTTTCTTTTAATCCAAGGATTAGTTCTAAAACTTAATGATATCATTTCAATTGGAAAGATCATTTTCTAGAAAGTTGAAATTAGTTTTCTTTATCTTTATGAGATATGTGTGTACATGTAGGGAGGTACAATTAAACTGTGGTCAATGTTGTTCATTATAGTCTTCCCCAGTGAGGGATGGGGGTGCTATAATTTAAAATATATACAACAATAGCATAAAACAGCATGGATTAGAGGCAGCATAAATTAATTAATAAATACAAATTTATGGGCAGATCACAATCCAATGAGAATTAGCTGGAAAGAAAAGAGCAAAAGAAAAGTACAAGATGAACTCTGAACTGATAGATATTAAATGATATAGAATTTAGACAGACATTGGAAAAACAAATGGGATTTTTCTTTAAAGAAAATAGGAAAGAAGATACGTCATTACAAAACCTATGGGACACAGCAAAAGCATATATGAGAGGAGTGGCTACAACATATATAGCGAAGAAAAATAAAATGAAGAAGCAACAACAAAGAACTCTAGAAGGGAAGGGGGAGTGGCCAATGTTGCAGGAATATGGGCGTCTCCCGCACTCTGCGGGGAACTCCGAACCCCAGCTGTTCAGAGACCTGGAACCCAACCGGAACCAGGTCAGATCGGCCCTAGAGGGGCAGTGGAGAAGAGAGGCACCAGTCGGGGGTCTGGGGCGGGGCTTGCAAACCCCCCAGAGAGCTAGCACCAGCCTCTCAGCCAACAGCTGATGGAACGACTCTGTCATCATAGCTGGGATGGCCACGATCGGATTGATTGAATGGAGAGGTAGTGGATTGCCTGGGTGACAAGATCTAAGCGCTTGTGCTGGAGAGAGGTGAAGAAGAACTGAGCTGGGTGAGTGTTTGTCTGATTTAACAATAAAGAAGAAAACTTAAAAGGAATTAAAAGAGGCTTCAAAATGGTGAGTGGCTATCTAGCAATTGGAAACACCATAGAGAGATTTAAAGGAACAAGTTCAAAAGCCCAAATTTGAGGATACTTTTATAATTGGATTTGGTGGGAGTTAAAGAGACTGAAAAAGAATAAGAATAAGAATTTTAAGAAAATAGTTTATAAGTTCCAAGTGGATTTAAAATACGGAGTTTCTTATTTAAAAAGAAGAAGAGCTGTTCTGGGAAGAGACAACGCCATCTGCTGGTTAAAAGAAAATATGTGGAAAGTTTTGAATTTGCTGACAGCTGGAGACTGACCTTGCCTGTGAGATTAGAAGCTTGAAAGAAATTTAAAGCAGTGTGTGTCTTGTTATTTTGCTTGATGGAGTACTGTTTTGGTAAAAGAAAATAAGAGAATTTTGAATTGGATTGGACGGAAATACAAAGGGACTATCTGGACTTAAGCTTACTTTGTGAATTGTGAACTTGACAACATGGAGGCATGTATCTATGAAGAATTGATTGAGATGTTAAAACACTTTAATGAAGATATTTAAAAACTGTCTTTTAGAAACAAGAGGTGAAAAGGAAGTAGAAATGAAGTTGGACTATAAAGAATATTTAGTATATACAATGATGGGAAATGAAAATGAAGAAAATGAAAACCAAGGAGAATCTACAGATGAAAAGAGAACAGAAAAGACAAAACAGATTGATGACTACATTGGGATTTATAGTGATAAGAAAAATGAAAAGAAAATCAAAAATAATAAACAGATTGATGATTTCACTGGGATTTACAGTGTCATGAAAAGAGTCACAAATGACCTTTTTCGCTGCCATCCATAGCTCTAGTTCATCAGTTTTGTGGACAAAAGATCTAGCATTGGTTAGAAAAATACTTGGTGATGCTGGTCTGTGAGGCTGCTTCTGTAACTGAGCTAGCAAACCAGCTTCTGCTTCCTTTCTCTTTGCTGCCTCCTAGGCCCAACAACAATCCATGGAGAGCCTGACAGTCTTACTATGTCTCTCGGTATATTATGAGACTGCTGGAAGTCACTGGTAATATCTAGTCGACTAGAAGATCCAATCTTTAGTAACTCCCCGTGGAGTTAAAAACAACTTGCTTTAGAAATTCTTTCATAGGAGAAAATAATCTCAGAGAAATTTTTAAATATGGTGTTTCCTTATTCAATGATGAGATTATTGAGGGAAATCAATAAAACTTCTTCCATTCATGATACAATAATTTCTCAATTAATACTATACTTGCTGAGATCAATAACAGATAAATTAGATCACAAAAATAATCTTCAAGAATAAATTTCTTCTGTATGTCTTTATTTCTCTTTCCTGTGGAGAAATTTATCTTTCCCATCCAATTGATCTGCCTACACATTTTGTGAGGAACTTTAATGTGACATTTATGCTTATCTTCTAATATGTCCAATCTGGTAAAAAAAAATCAGCTATGGTTTTTCCTCTTCAATCTAATGTCCAGAGAGGTTCAAGTAATGATTCTTGAGTGATCCAATTCACCATATCTATACTTTCCAATAAATATAACTAAATCCATTATTGTATGTTCCGGCATATAAGACGACTGGGTGTATAAGACGACCCCCAACTTTTCTAGTTAAAATATAGAGTTTGGGATATACTCGCCGTATAAGACTACCCCTCCTACCATCTTTCTTTTTCTTTCTGTCTTTCTTCCTTCCTAACATCTTTCTTTCTCTCTCTCTCTCTCTTTCTTCCTTCCTTCCTAACTTCCTTCCTTTCTTCTTTCTTTCTTTCTTTCTTTCTTTCTTTCTTTCTTTCTTTCTTTCTTTCTTTCTTTCTTTCTTTCTTTCTTTCTTCCTTCCTTCCTTCCTTTCTTCCTTCCTTCCTTCCTTCCATCCTTCCTTCCTAACTTCCATCTTCTTTCTTTCTTTCTTTCTTTCTTTCTTTCTTTCTTTCTTTCTTTCTTTCTTTCTTTCTTTCTTTCTTTCTTTCTTTCTTCCTTCCTTCCTTCCTTCCTTCCTTCCTTCCTTCCTTCCTTCCTTTCTTTCTTCCTTCCTTCCATCCTTCCTTCCTAACTTCCATCTTCTTTCTTTCTTTCTTTCTTTCTTTCTTTCTTTCTTTCTTTCTTTCTTTCTTTCTTTCTTCCTTCCTTCCTTCCTTCCTCCCTTCCTTCCTTCCTTCCTTCCTAACTTCCATCTTCTTTCTTTCTTTCTTTCTTTCTTCCTTCCTTCCTTCCTTCCTTCCTTCCTTCCTTCCTTCCTTCCTTCCTTCCTTCCTTCTCTTTCTTTCTTTCTTTCTTTCTTTCTTTCTTTCTGCTGCTCACTTCATCCTGCTTGTGTGTGTGTATGTGGGGGACTATGGTGCTCAGGTTGGGCCCCCCCAATGCTCTGCAGCCCTCTGGTCTGGCAGGAAAAGGAGGTACTCTCAACCCTCCCCAAGAAGAGACCCATTGATGCAGGCTGGGGGATGACAACGACAGGACCCTCAGTTTCTAATCTTCCTCATCTTTTCTCTTGTTCTCCTCCTTGTGGGCGTGCGCGGGAGGAACTGTGGAGCAGAGGCACCCGGCGGCTTAAGGCAAGAGGTGGATGGGAGACACTTGTGGCATTCCCACGCCTCTCGCCCCGCTCGCCGGGCGCCTCTGCTCCGCGGTCCCTCCCGCGCGCGCCCACCTACCTCGCTTGGTGCGATTCCCCACACTTGCCGTCTTGCAAGAGGGCTGGGCAAGGGAGAAAGGAGCCACGGTGGGGATTGGTTTGCAGGACCGCGGAGCAGAGGTGCCCGGCGAGCCGGGCAAGAGGCGCGGGGATCCCACAAGTGGCAGCGTCAGCGGCAAGCTCCTGCCCACGTCTCCGGCCCACCTCTTGCCTTAAGCCACCGGGCGCCTCTGCTCCGCGGTCCCTCCCGTGCACGCCCACAAGGAGGAGAAGAAGAGAAAAGATGAGGAAGGTTAGAAACCGAGGGTCCTCTCCTCCTCCTCGTCCAGCATGCGCCCACCTGCTGGGAAGGCTGCGGCTGGCAGTGGCGGCCACAGCCTTCCCAACAGGAGACAGAGATGCAGGGTGGCAGCGGGGCTCTGGGGCTCCTTCGGCAGAACGGCAGGGATGCGCCTGCGGCCATTTTTGAGCTCCCCCCCAGCTCGGAACTTTCAGTACCCGGCGTATAAGATGACCCCCGACTTTTGAGATTTTCAAGGGGTAAAAATTCATCTTATACACCAGAACATACAGTAATATTGTAAATGCAAGCAGGAAGATAACATTATTTGTACAAATAATGAAATTATGTATTATAGTATTATTCTAATATCATCAACCTCCTCCCACTTAGGAAATCCCACTGGCTTTTATAATAGAGCAGATCAGAATTCTTTCTTTTAATCCAAGGATTAGTTCTAAAACTTAATGATATCATTTCAATTGGAAAGATCATTTTCTAGAAAGTTGAAATTAGTTTTCTTTATCTTTATGAGATATGTGTGTACATGTAGGGAGGTACAATTAAACTGTGGTCAATGTTGTTCATTATAGTCTTCCCCAGTGAGGGATGGGGGTGCTATAATTTAAAATATATACAACAATAGCATAAAACAGCATGGATTAGAGGCAGCATAAATTAATTAATAAATACAAATTTATGGGCAGATCACAATCCAATGAGAATTAGCTGGAAAGAAAAGAGCAAAAGAAAAGTACAAGATGAACTCTGAACTGATAGATATTAAATGATATAGAATTTAGACAGACATTGGAAAAACAAATGGGATTTTTCTTTAAAGAAAATAGGAAAGAAGATACGTCATTACAAAACCTATGGGACACAGCAAAAGCATATATGAGAGGAGTGGCTATAACATATATAGCGAAGAAAAATAAAATGAAGAAGCAACAACAAAGAACTCTAGAAGGGAAGGGGGAGTGGCCAATGTTGCAGGAATATGGGCGTCTCCCGCACTCTGCGGGGAACTCCGAACCCCAGCTGTTCAGAGACCTGGAACCCAACCGGAACCAGGTCAGATCGGCCCTAGAGGGGCAGTGGAGAAGAGAGGCACCAGTCGGGGGTCTGGGGCGGGGCTTGCAAACCCCCCAGAGAGCTAGCACCAGCCTCTCAGCCAACAGCTGATGGAACGACTCTGTCATCATAGCTGGGATGGCCACGATCGGATTGATTGAATGGAGAGGTAGTGGATTGCCTGGGTGACAAGATCTAAGCGCTTGTGCTGGAGAGAGGTGAAGAAGAACTGAGCTGGGTGAGTGTTTGTCTGATTTAACAATAAAGAAGAAAACTTAAAAGGAATTAAAAGAGGCTTCAAAATGGTGAGTGGCTATCTAGCAATTGGAAACACCATAGAGAGATTTAAAGGAACAAGTTCAAAAGCCCAAATTTGAGGATACTTTTATAATTGGATTTGGTGGGAGTTAAAGAGACTGAAAAAGAATAAGAATAAGAATTTTAAGAAAATATTTTATAAGTTCCAAGTGGATTTAAAATACGGAGTTTCTTATTTAAAAAGAAGAAGAGCTGTTCTGGGAAGAGACAACGCCATCTGCTGGTTAAAAGAAAATATGTGGAAAGTTTTGAATTTGCTGACAGCTGGAGACTGACCTTGCCTGTGAGATTAGAAGCTTGAAAGAAATTTAAAGCAGTGTGTGTCTTGTTATTTTGCTTGATGGAGTACTGTTTTGGTAAAAGAAGATAAGAGAATTTTGAATTGGATTGGACGGAAATACAAAGGGACTATCTGGACTTAAGCTTACTTTGTGAATTGTGAACTTGACAACATGGAGGCATGTATCTATGAAGAATTGATTGAGATGTTAAAACACTTTAATGAAGATATTTAAAAACTGTCTTTTAGAAAAGGAAGTAGAATGAAGTTGGACTATAAAGATATTTAGTATATACAATGATGGGAAATGAAAATGAAGAAAATGAAAACCAAGGAGAATCTACAGATGAAAAGAGAACAGAAAAGACAAACAGATTGATGACTACATTGGGATTTATAGTGATAAGAAAAAATGAAAAGAAAATCAAAAATAATAAACAGATTGATGATTTCACTGGGATTTACAGTGTCATGAAAAGAGTCACAAATGACCTTTTTCGCTGCCATCCATAGCTCTAGTTCATCAGTTTTGTGGACAAAAGATCTAGCATTGGTTAGAAAAATACTTGGTGATGCTGGGTCTGTGAGGCTGCTTCTGTAACTGAGCTAGCAAACCCAGCTTTCTGCTTCCTTTCTCTTTGCTGCCTCCTAGGCCCAACAACAATCCATTGGGAGCCTGACAGTCTTATTATGTCTCTCGGTATATTATGAGACTGCTGGAAGTCACTGGTAATATCTAGTCGACTAGAAGATCCAATCTTTAGTAACTCCCCCGTGGAGTTAAAAACAACTTGCTTTAGAAATTCTTTCATAGGAGAAAATAATCTCAGAGAAATTTTTAAATATGGTGTTTCCTTATTCAATGATGAGATTATTGAGGGAAATCAATAAAACTTCTTCCATTCATGATACAATAATTTCTCAATTATTACTATACTTGCTGAGATCAATAACAGATAAATTAGATCACAAAAATAATCTTCAAGAATAAATTTCTTCTGTATGTCTTTATTTCTCTTTCCTGTGGAGAAATTTATCTTCCCATCCAATTGATCTGCCTACACATTTTGTGAGGAACTTTAATGTGACATTTATGCTTATCTTCTAATATGTCCAATCTGGTAAAAAAAATCAGCTATGGTTTTTCCTCTTCAATCTAATGTCCAGAGAGGTTCAAGTAATGATTCTTGAGTGATCCAATTCACCATATCTATACTTTCCAATAAATATAACTAAATCCATTATTGTATGTTCCGGCATATAAGACGACTGGGTGTATAAGACGACCCCCAACTTTTCTAGTTAAAATATAGAGTTTGGGATATACTCGCCGTATAAGACTACCCCTCCTACCATCTTTCTTTTTCTTTCTGTCTTCTTCCTTCCTAACATCTTTCTTTCTCTCTCTCTCTTTCTTCCTTCCTTCCTAACTTCCTTCCTTTCTTTCTTTCTTTCTTTCTTTCATTCTTTCTTTCTTTCTTTCTTTCTTTCTTTCTTTCTTTCTTTCTTTCTTTCTTTCTTTCTTCTTTCTTCCTTCTCTTCCTTCCTTCCTTCCTTCCTTCATCCTTCCTTCCTTCCTTCTCCACCTTCCTTCCTAACTTCCATCTTCTTTCTTTCTTTCTTTCTTTTCTTTCTTTCTTTCTTTCTTTCTTTCTTTCTTTCTTTCTTTCTTTCTTCTTCCTTCCCTTCCTTCCTTCCTTTCTTTCTTCCTTCCTTCCATCCTTCCTTCCTAACTTCCATCTTCTTTCTTTCTTCTTTCTTCTTTCTTCTTCTTTCTTTCTTTCTTTCTTTCTTCTTTCTTCTTCTTTCTTTCTTTCTTCCTTCCTTCCTCCCTCCCCTTCCTTCCTCCTAACTTCCATCTTCTTTCTTTCTTTCTTCTCTTCTTTCTTTCTTTCTTTCTTTCTTTCTTTCTTTCTTTCTTCTTTCTTTCTTCCTTCCTTCCTTCCTTCCTTTCTTCTTTCTTCCTTCCTTCCATCCTTCCTTCCTAACTTCCATCTTCTTTCTTTCTTTCTTTTCTTTCTTTCTTTCTTTCTTTCTTTCTTTCTTTCTTTCTTTCTTTCTTTCTTTCCTTCCTTCCTTCCTTCCTTCCTTCCTTCTCCTTCCTTCCTTCTCTTCCTTCCTAACTTCCATCTTCTTTCTTTCTTTCTTTCTTTCTTTCTTTCTTTCTTTTCTTTCTTTCTTTCTTTCTTTCTTTCTTTCTTTCTTTCCTTCCCTTCCTTCCTTCCTTCCTTCTTCCTTCCTTCCTTCCTTCCTTCCTTCCTTCTCTTTCTTTCTTTTCTTTCTTTCTTATCTTTCTTTCTTTTCTTTCTTTCTTTCTTTCTGCTGCTCACTTCATCCTGCTTGTGTGTGTGTATGTGGGGGACTATGGTGCTCAGGTTGGGCCCCCCCCAATGCTCTGCAGCCCTCTGGTCTGGCAGGAAAAGGAGGTACTCTCAACCCTCCCCAAGAAGAGACCCATTGATGCAGGCTGGGGGATGACAACGACAGGACCCTCAGTTTCTAATCTTCCTCATCTTTTCTCTTGTTCTCCTCCTTGTGGGCGTGCGTGGGAGGAACTGTGGAGCAGAGGCACCCGCGGGCTTAAGGCAAGAGGCGGATGGGAGACCACTTGTGGCATTCCCACGCCTCTCGCCCCGCTCGCCGGGCGCCTCTGCTCCGCGGTCCCTCCCGCGCGCGCCCACCTACCCTCGCTTGGTGCGATTCCCCACACTTGCCGTCTTGCAAGAGGGCTGGGCAAGGAGAAAGGAGCCACGGTGGGGATTGGTTTGCAGGAACCGCGGAGCAGAGGTGCCCGGCGAGCCGGGCAAGAGGCGCGGGGATCCCACAAGTGGCAGCGTCAGCGGCAAGCTCCTGCCCACGTCTCCGGCCCACCTCTTGCCTTAAGCCACCGGGCCGCCTCTGCTCCGCGGTCCCTCCCGTGCACGCCCACAAGGAGGAGAAGAAGAAAAAGATGAGGAAGGTTGAAAACCGAGGGTCCTCTCCTCCTCCTCGTCCAGCATGCGCCCACCTGCTGGGAAGGCTGCGGCTGGCAGTGGCGGCCACAGCCTTCCCAACAGGAGACAGAGATGCAGGGTGGCAGCGGGGCTCTGGGGCTCCTTCGGCAGAACGGCAGGGATGCGCCTGCGGCCATTTTGAGCTCCCCCCCAGCTCGGAACTTTCAGTACCCGGCGTATAAGATGACCCCCGACTTTTGAGATTTTCAAGGGGTAAAAATTCATCTTATACACCAGAACATACAGTAATATTGTAAATGCAAGCAGGAAGATAACATTATTTGTACAAATAATGAAATTATGTATTATAGTATTATTCTAATATCATCAACCTCCTCCCACTTAGGAAATCCCACTGGCTTTTATAATAGAGCAGATCAGAATTCTTTCTTTTAATCCAAGGATTAGTTCTAAAACTTAATGATATCATTTCAATTGGAAAGATCATTTTCTAGAAAGTTGAAATTAGTTTTCTTTATCTTTATGAGATATGTGTGTACATGTAGGGAGGTACAATTAAACTGTGGTCAATGTTGTTCATTATAGTCTTCCCCAGTGAGGGATGGGGGTGCTATAATTTAAAATATATACAACAATAGCATAAAACAGCATGGATTAGAGGCAGCATAAATTAATTAATAAATACAAATTTATGGGCAGATCACAATCCAATGAGAATTAGCTGGAAAGAAAAGAGCAAAAGAAAAGTACAAGATGAACTCTGAACTGATAGATATTAAATGATATAGAATTTAGACAGACATTGGAAAAACAAATGGGATTTTTCTTTAAAGAAAATAGGAAAGAAGATACGTCATTACAAAACCTATGGGACACAGCAAAAGCATATATGAGAGGAGTGGCTACAACATATATAGCGAAGAAAAATAAAATGAAGAAGCAACAACAAAGAACTCTAGAAGGGAAGGGGGAGTGGCCAATGTTGCAGGAATATGGGCGTCTCCCGCACTCTGCGGGGAACTCCGAACCCCAGCTGTTCAGAGACCTGGAACCCAACCGGAACCAGGTCAGATCGGCCCTAGAGGGGCAGTGGAGAAGAGAGGCACCAGTCGGGGGTCTGGGGCGGGGCTTGCAAACCCCCCAGAGAGCTAGCACCAGCCTCTCAGCCAACAGCTGATGGAACGACTCTGTCATCATAGCTGGGATGGCCACGATCGGATTGATTGAATGGAGAGGTAGTGGATTGCCTGGGTGACAAGATCTAAGCGCTTGTGCTGGAGAGAGGTGAAGAAGAACTGAGCTGGGTGAGTGTTTGTCTGATTTAACAATAAAGAAGAAAACTTAAAAGGAATTAAAAGAGGCTTCAAAATGGTGAGTGGCTATCTAGCAATTGGAAACACCATAGAGAGATTTAAAGGAACAAGTTCAAAAGCCCAAATTTGAGGATACTTTTATAATTGGATTTGGTGGGAGTTAAAGAGACTGAAAAAGAATAAGAATAAGAATTTTAAGAAAATATTTTATAAGTTCCAAGTGGATTTAAAATACGGAGTTTCTTATTTAAAAAGAAGAAGAGCTGTTCTGGGAAGAGACAACGCCATCTGCTGGTTAAAAGAAAATATGTGGAAAGTTTTGAATTTGCTGACAGCTGGAGACTGACCTTGCCTGTGAGATTAGAAGCTTGAAAGAAATTTAAAGCAGTGTGTGTCTTGTTATTTTGCTTGATGGAGTACTGTTTTGGTAAAAGAAGATAAGAGAATTTTGAATTGGATTGGACGGAAATACAAAGGGACTATCTGGACTTAAGCTTACTTTGTGAATTGTGAACTTGACAACATGGAGGCATGTATCTATGAAGAATTGATTGAGATGTTAAAACACTTTAATGAAGATATTTAAAAACTGTCTTTTAGAAACAAGAGGTGAAAAGGAAGTAGAAATGAAGTTGGACTATAAAGAATATTTAGTATATACAATGATGGGAAATGAAAATGAAGAAAATGAAAACCAAGGAGAATCTACAGATGAAAAGAGAACAGAAAAGACAAAACAGATTGATGACTACATTGGGATTTATAGTGATAAGAAAAATGAAAAGAAAATCAAAAATAATAAACAGATTGATGATTTCACTGGGATTTACAGTGTCATGAAAAGAGTCACAAATGACCTTTTTCGCTGCCATCCATAGCTCTAGTTCATCAGTTTTGTGGACAAAAGATCTAGCATTGGTTAGAAAAATACTTGGTGATGCTGGTCTGTGAGGCTGCTTCTGTAACTGAGCTAGCAAACCAGCTTCTGCTTCCTTTCTCTTTGCTGCCTCCTAGGCCCAACAACAATCCATGGAGAGCCTGACAGTCTTATTATGTCTCTCGGTATATTATGAGACTGCTGGAAGTCACTGGTAATATCTAGTCGACTAGAAGATCCAATCTTTAGTAACTCCCCGTGGAGTTAAAAACAACTTGCTTTAGAAATTCTTTCATAGGAGAAAATAATCTCAGAGAAATTTTTAAATATGGTGTTTCCTTATTCAATGATGAGATTATTGAGGGAAATCAATAAAACTTCTTCCATTCATGATACAATAATTTCTCAATTAATACTATACTTGCTGAGATCAATAACAGATAAATTAGATCACAAAAATAATCTTCAAGAATAAATTTCTTCTGTATGTCTTTATTTCTCTTTCCTGTGGAGAAATTTATCTTTCCCATCCAATTGATCTGCCTACACATTTTGTGAGGAACTTTAATGTGACATTTATGCTTATCTTCTAATATGTCCAATCTGGTAAAAAAAAATCAGCTATGGTTTTTCCTCTTCAATCTAATGTCCAGAGAGGTTCAAGTAATGATTCTTGAGTGATCCAATTCACCATATCTATACTTTCCAATAAATATAACTAAATCCATTATTGTATGTTCCGGCATATAAGACGACTGGGTGTATAAGACGACCCCCAACTTTTCTAGTTAAAATATAGAGTTTGGGATATACTCGCCGTATAAGACTACCCCTCCTACCATCTTTCTTTTTCTTTCTGTCTTTCTTCCTTCCTAACATCTTTCTTTCTCTCTCTCTCTCTCTTTCTTCCTTCCTTCCTAACTTCCTTCCTTCTTTCTTTCTTTCTTTCTTTCTTTCTTTCTTTCTTTCTTTCTTTCTTTCTTCCTTCCTTCCTTCCTTCCTTCCTTCCTACCTTCCTTCCTTCCTTCCTTCCTTCCTTCCATCCTTCCTTCCTAACTTCCATCTTCTTTCTTTCTTTCTTTCTTTCTTTCTTTCTTTCTTTCTTTCTTTCTTTCTTTCTTTCTTTCTTTCTTTCTTTCTTTCTTTCTGCTGCTCACTTCATCCTGCTTGTGTGTGTGTATGTGGGGGACTATGGTGCTCAGGTTGGGCCCCCCCAATGCTCTGCAGCCCTCTGGTCTGGCAGGAAAAGGAGGTACTCTCAACCCTCCCCAAGAAGAGACCCATTGATGCAGGCTGGGGGATGACAACGACAGGACCCTCAGTTTCTAATCTTCCTCATCTTTTCTCTTGTTCTCCTCCTTGTGGGCGTGCGCGGGAGGAACTGTGGAGCAGAGGCACCCGGCGGCTTAAGGCAAGAGGCGGATGGGAGACACTTGTGGCATTCCCATGCCTCTCGCCCCGCTCGCTGGGCGCCTCTGCTCCGCGGTCCCTCCCGCGCGCGCCCACCTACCTCGCTTGGTGCGATTCCCCACACTTGCCGTCTTGCAAGAGGGCTGGGCAAGGGAGAAAGGAGCCACGGTGGGGATTGGTTTGCAGGACCGCGGAGCAGAGGCGCCCGGCGAGCCGGGCAAGAGGCGCGGGGATCCCACAAGTGGCAGCGTCAGCAGCAAGCTCCTGCCCACGTCTCCGGCCCACCTCTTGCCTTAAGCCACCGGGCGCCTCTGCTCCGCGGTCCCTCCCGTGCACGCCCACAAGGAGGAGAAGAAGAGAAAAGATGAGGAAGGTTAGAAACCGAGGGTCCTCTCCTCCTCCTCGTCCAGCATGCGCCCACCTGCTGGGAAGGCTGCGGCTGGCAGTGGTGGCCACAGCCTTCCCAACAGGAGACAGAGATGCAGGGTGGCAGCGGGGCTCTGGGGCTCCTTCGGCAGAACGGCAGGGATGCGCCTGCGGCCATTTTTGAGCTCCCCCCCCAGCTCGGAACTTTCAGTACCCGGCGTATAAGATGACCCCCGACTTTTGAGATTTTCAAGGGGTAAAAATTCATCTTATACACCAGAACATACAGTAATATTGTAAATGCAAGCAGGAAGATAACATTATTTGTACAAATAATGAAATTATGTATTATAGTATTATTCTAATATCATCAACCTCCTCCCACTTAGGAAATCCCACTGGCTTTTATAATAGAGCAGATCAGAATTCTTTCTTTTAATCCAAGGATTAGTTCTAAAACTTAATGATATCATTTCAATTGGAAAGATCATTTTCTAGAAAGTTGAAATTAGTTTTCTTTATCTTTATGAGATATGTGTGTACATGTAGGGAGGTACAATTAAACTGTGGTCAATGTTGTTCATTATAGTCTTCCCCAGTGAGGGATGGGGGTGCTATAATTTAAAATATATACAACAATAGCATAAAACAGCATGGATTAGAGGCAGCATAAATTAATTAATAAATACAAATTTATGGGCAGATCACAATCCAATGAGAATTAGCTGGAAAGAAAAGAGCAAAAGAAAAGTACAAGATGAACTCTGAACTGATAGATATTAAATGATATAGAATTTAGACAGACATTGGAAAAACAAATGGGATTTTTCTTTAAAGAAAATAGGAAAGAAGATACGTCATTACAAAACCTATGGGACACAGCAAAAGCATATATGAGAGGAGTGGCTACAACATATATAGCGAAGAAAAATAAAATGAAGAAGCAACAACAAAGAACTCTAGAAGGGAAGGGGGAGTGGCCAATGTTGCAGGAATATGGGCGTCTCCCGCACTCTGCGGGGAACTCCGAACCCCAGCTGTTCAGAGACCTGGAACCCAACCGGAACCAGGTCAGATCGGCCCTAGAGGGGCAGTGGAGAAGAGAGGCACCAGTCGGGGGTCTGGGGCGGGGCTTGCAAACCCCCCAGAGAGCTAGCACCAGCCTCTCAGCCAACAGCTGATGGAACGACTCTGTCATCATAGCTGGGATGGCCACGATCGGATTGATTGAATGGAGAGGTAGTGGATTGCCTGGGTGACAAGATCTAAGCGCTTGTGCTGGAGAGAGGTGAAGAAGAACTGAGCTGGGTGAGTGTTTGTCTGATTTAACAATAAAGAAGAAAACTTAAAAGGAATTAAAAGAGGCTTCAAAATGGTGAGTGGCTATCTAGCAATTGGAAACACCATAGAGAGATTTAAAGGAACAAGTTCAAAAGCCCAAATTTGAGGATACTTTTATAATTGGATTTGGTGGGAGTTAAAGAGACTGAAAAAGAATAAGAATAAGAATTTTAAGAAAATATTTTATAAGTTCCAAGTGGATTTAAAATACGGAGTTTCTTATTTAAAAAGAAGAAGAGCTGTTCTGGGAAGAGACAACGCCATCTGCTGGTTAAAAGAAAATATGTGGAAAGTTTTGAATTTGCTGACAGCTGGAGACTGACCTTGCCTGTGAGATTAGAAGCTTGAAAGAAATTTAAAGCAGTGTGTGTCTTGTTATTTTGCTTGATGGAGTACTGTTTTGGTAAAAGAAGATAAGAGAATTTTGAATTGGATTGGACGGAAATACAAAGGGACTATCTGGACTTAAGCTTACTTTGTGAATTGTGAACTTGACAACATGGAGGCATGTATCTATGAAGAATTGATTGAGATGTTAAAACACTTTAATGAAGATATTTAAAAACTGTCTTTTAGAAACAAGAGGTGAAAAGGAAGTAGAAATGAAGTTGGACTATAAAGAATATTTAGTATATACAATGATGGGAAATGAAAATGAAGAAAATGAAAACCAAGGAGAATCTACAGATGAAAAGAGAACAGAAAAGACAAAACAGATTGATGACTACATTGGGATTTATAGTGATAAGAAAAATGAAAAGAAAATCAAAAATAATAAACAGATTGATGATTTCACTGGGATTTACAGTGTCATGAAAAGAGTCACAAATGACCTTTTTCGCTGCCATCCATAGCTCTAGTTCATCAGTTTTGTGGACAAAAGATCTAGCATTGGTTAGAAAAATACTTGGTGATGCTGGTCTGTGAGGCTGCTTCTGTAACTGAGCTAGCAAACCAGCTTCTGCTTCCTTTCTCTTTGCTGCCTCCTAGGCCCAACAACAATCCATGGAGAGCCTGACAGTCTTACTATGTCTCTCGGTATATTATGAGACTGCTGGAAGTCACTGGTAATATCTAGTCGACTAGAAGATCCAATCTTTAGTAACTCCCCATGGAGTTAAAAACAACTTGCTTTAGAAATTCTTTCATAGGAGAAAATAATCTCAGAGAAATTTTTAAATATGGTGTTTCCTTATTCAATGATGAGATTATTGAGGGAAATCAATAAAACTTCTTCCATTCATGATACAATAATTTCTCAATTAATACTATACTTGCTGAGATCAATAACAGATAAATTAGATCACAAAAATAATCTTCAAGAATAAATTTCTTCTGTATGTCTTTATTTCTCTTTCCTGTGGAGAAATTTATCTTTCCCATCCAATTGATCTGCCTACACATTTTGTGAGGAACTTTAATGTGACATTTATGCTTATCTTCTAATATGTCCAATCTGGTAAAAAAAAATCAGCTATGGTTTTTCCTCTTCAATCTAATGTCCAGAGAGGTTCAAGTAATGATTCTTGAGTGATCCAATTCACCATATCTATACTTTCCAATAAATATAACTAAATCCATTATTGTATGTTCCGGCATATAAGACGACTGGGTGTATAAGACGACCCCCAACTTTTCTAGTTAAAATATAGAGTTTGGGATATACTCGCCGTATAAGACTACCCCTCCTACCATCTTTCTTTTTCTTTCTGTCTTTCTTCCTTCCTAACATCTTTCTTTCTCTCTCTCTCTCTCTTTCTTCCTTCCTTCCTAACTTCCTTCCTTCTTTCTTTCTTTCTTTCTTTCTTTCTTTCTTTCTTTCTTTCTTTCTTTCTTTCTTCTCCTTCCTTCCTTCCTTCCTTCCTTCCTACCTTCCTTCCTTCCTTCCTTCCTTCCTTCCATCCTTCCTTCCTAACTTCCATCTTCTTTCTTTCTTTCTTTCTTTCTTTCTTTCTTTCTTTCTTTCTTTCTTTCTTTCTTTCTTTCTTTCTTTCTTTCTTTCTGCTGCTCACTTCATCCTGCTTGTGTGTGTGTATGTGGGGGACTATGGTGCTCAGGTTGGGCCCCCCCAATGCTCTGCAGCCCTCTGGTCTGGCAGGAAAAGGAGGTACTCTCAACCCTCCCCAAGAAGAGACCCATTGATGCAGGCTGGGGGATGACAACGACAGGACCCTCAGTTTCTAATCTTCCTCATCTTTTCTCTTGTTCTCCTCCTTGTGGGCGTGCGCGGGAGGAACTGTGGAGCAGAGGCACCCGGCGGCTTAAGGCAAGAGGCGGATGGGAGACACTTGTGGCATTCCCATGCCTCTCGCCCCGCTCGCTGGGCGCCTCTGCTCCGCGGTCCCTCCCGCGCGCGCCCACCTACCTCGCTTGGTGCGATTCCCCACACTTGCCGTCTTGCAAGAGGGCTGGGCAAGGGAGAAAGGAGCCACGGTGGGGATTGGTTTGCAGGACCGCGGAGCAGAGGCGCCCGGCGAGCCGGGCAAGAGGCGCGGGGATCCCACAAGTGGCAGCGTCAGCAGCAAGCTCCTGCCCACGTCTCCGGCCCACCTCTTGCCTTAAGCCACCGGGCGCCTCTGCTCCGCGGTCCCTCCCGTGCACGCCCACAAGGAGGAGAAGAAGAGAAAAGATGAGGAAGGTTAGAAACCGAGGGTCCTCTCCTCCTCCTCGTCCAGCATGCGCCCACCTGCTGGGAAGGCTGCGGCTGGCAGTGGTGGCCACAGCCTTCCCAACAGGAGACAGAGATGCAGGGTGGCAGCGGGGCTCTGGGGCTCCTTCGGCAGAACGGCAGGGATGCGCCTGCGGCCATTTTTGAGCTCCCCCCCCAGCTCGGAACTTTCAGTACCCGGCGTATAAGATGACCCCCGACTTTTGAGATTTTCAAGGGGTAAAAATTCATCTTATACACCAGAACATACAGTAATATTGTAAATGCAAGCAGGAAGATAACATTATTTGTACAAATAATGAAATTATGTATTATAGTATTATTCTAATATCATCAACCTCCTCCCACTTAGGAAATCCCACTGGCTTTTATAATAGAGCAGATCAGAATTCTTTCTTTTAATCCAAGGATTAGTTCTAAAACTTAATGATATCATTTCAATTGGAAAGATCATTTTCTAGAAAGTTGAAATTAGTTTTCTTTATCTTTATGAGATATGTGTGTACATGTAGGGAGGTACAATTAAACTGTGGTCAATGTTGTTCATTATAGTCTTCCCCAGTGAGGGATGGGGGTGCTATAATTTAAAATATATACAACAATAGCATAAAACAGCATGGATTAGAGGCAGCATAAATTAATTAATAAATACAAATTTATGGGCAGATCACAATCCAATGAGAATTAGCTGGAAAGAAAAGAGCAAAAGAAAAGTACAAGATGAACTCTGAACTGATAGATATTAAATGATATAGAATTTAGACAGACATTGGAAAAACAAATGGGATTTTTCTTTAAAGAAAATAGGAAAGAAGATACGTCATTACAAAACCTATGGGACACAGGAAAAGCATATATGAGAGGAGTGGCTACAACATATATAGCGAAGAAAAATAAAATGAAGAAGCAACAACAAAGAACTCTAGAAGGGAAGGGGGAGTGGCCAATGTTGCAGGAATATGGGCGTCTCCCGCACTCTGCGGGGAACTCCGAACCCCAGCTGTTCAGAGACCTGGAACCCAACCGGAACCAGGTCAGATCGGCCCTAGAGGGGCAGTGGAGAAGAGAGGCACCAGTCGGGGGTCTGGGGCGGGGCTTGCAAACCCCCCAGAGAGCTAGCACCAGCCTCTCAGCCAACAGCTGATGGAACGACTCTGTCATCATAGCTGGGATGGCCACGATCGGATTGATTGAATGGAGAGGTAGTGGATTGCCTGGGTGACAAGATCTAAGCGCTTGTGCTGGAGAGAGGTGAAGAAGAACTGAGCTGGGTGAGTGTTTGTCTGATTTAACAATAAAGAAGAAAACTTAAAAGGAATTAAAAGAGGCTTCAAAATGGTGAGTGGCTATCTAGCAATTGGAAACACCATAGAGAGATTTAAAGGAACAAGTTCAAAAGCCCAAATTTGAGGATACTTTTATAATTGGATTTGGTGGGAGTTAAAGAGACTGAAAAAGAATAAGAATAAGAATTTTAAGAAAATATTTTATAAGTTCCAAGTGGATTTAAAATACGGAGTTTCTTATTTAAAAAGAAGAAGAGCTGTTCTGGGAAGAGACAACGCCATCTGCTGGTTAAAAGAAAATATGTGGAAAGTTTTGAATTTGCTGACAGCTGGAGACTGACCTTGCCTGTGAGATTAGAAGCTTGAAAGAAATTTAAAGCAGTGTGTGTCTTGTTATTTTGCTTGATGGAGTACTGTTTTGGTAAAAGAAGATAAGAGAATTTTGAATTGGATTGGACGGAAATACAAAGGGACTATCTGGACTTAAGCTTACTTTGTGAATTGTGAACTTGACAACATGGAGGCATGTATCTATGAAGAATTGATTGAGATGTTAAAACACTTTAATGAAGATATTTAAAAACTGTCTTTTAGAAACAAGAGGTGAAAAGGAAGTAGAAATGAAGTTGGACTATAAAGAATATTTAGTATATACAATGATGGGAAATGAAAATGAAGAAAATGAAAACCAAGGAGAATCTACAGATGAAAAGAGAACAGAAAAGACAAAACAGATTGATGACTACATTGGGATTTATAGTGATAAGAAAAATGAAAAGAAAATCAAAAATAATAAACAGATTGATGATTTCACTGGGATTTACAGTGTCATGAAAAGAGTCACAAATGACCTTTTTCGCTGCCATCCATAGCTCTAGTTCATCAGTTTTGTGGACAAAAGATCTAGCATTGGTTAGAAAAATACTTGGTGATGCTGGTCTGTGAGGCTGCTTCTGTAACTGAGCTAGCAAACCAGCTTCTGCTTCCTTTCTCTTTGCTGCCTCCTAGGCCCAACAACAATCCATGGAGAGCCTGACAGTCTTACTATGTCTCTCGGTATATTATGAGACTGCTGGAAGTCACTGGTAATATCTAGTCGACTAGAAGATCCAATCTTTAGTAACTCCCCATGGAGTTAAAAACAACTTGCTTTAGAAATTCTTTCATAGGAGAAAATAATCTCAGAGAAATTTTTAAATATGGTGTTTCCTTATTCAATGATGAGATTATTGAGGGAAATCAATAAAACTTCTTCCATTCATGATACAATAATTTCTCAATTAATACTATACTTGCTGAGATCAATAACAGATAAATTAGATCACAAAAATAATCTTCAAGAATAAATTTCTTCTGTATGTCTTTATTTCTCTTTCCTGTGGAGAAATTTATCTTTCCCATCCAATTGATCTGCCTACACATTTTGTGAGGAACTTTAATGTGACATTTATGCTTATCTTCTAATATGTCCAATCTGGTAAAAAAAAATCAGCTATGGTTTTTCCTCTTCAATCTAATGTCCAGAGAGGTTCAAGTAATGATTCTTGAGTGATCCAATTCACCATATCTATACTTTCCAATAAATATAACTAAATCCATTATTGTATGTTCCGGCATATAAGACGACTGGGTGTATAAGACGACCCCCAACTTTTCTAGTTAAAATATAGAGTTTGGGATATACTCGCCGTATAAGACTACCCCTCCTACCATCTTTCTTTTTCTTTCTGTCTTTCTTCCTTCCTAACATCTTTCTTTCTCTCTCTCTCTCTCTTTCTTCCTTCCTTCCTAACTTCCTTCCTTCTTTCTTTCTTTCTTTCTTTCTTTCTTTCTTTCTTTCTTTCTTTCTTTCTTTCTTTCTTCCTTCCTTCCTTCCTTCCTTCCTTCCTACCTTCCTTCCTTCCTTCCTTCCTTCCTTCCATCCTTCCTTCCTAACTTCCATCTTCTTTCTTTCTTTCTTTCTTTCTTTCTTTCTTTCTTTCTTTCTTTCTTTCTTTCTTTCTTTCTTTCTTTCTTTCTTTCTTTCTTTCTTTCTTTCTTTCTGCTGCTCACTTCATCCTGCTTGTGTGTGTGTATGTGGGGGACTATGGTGCTCAGGTTGGGCCCCCCCAATGCTCTGCAGCCCTCTGGTCTGGCAGGAAAAGGAGGTACTCTCAACCCTCCCCAAGAAGAGACCCATTGATGCAGGCTGGGGGATGACAACGACAGGACCCTCAGTTTCTAATCTTCCTCATCTTTTCTCTTGTTCTCCTCCTTGTGGGCGTGCGCGGGAGGAACTGTGGAGCAGAGGCACCCGGCGGCTTAAGGCAAGAGGCGGATGGGAGACACTTGTGGCATTCCCATGCCTCTCGCCCCGCTCGCTGGGCGCCTCTGCTCCACGGTCCCTCCCGCGCGCGCCCACCTACCTCGCTTGGTGCGATTCCCCACACTTGCCGTCTTGCAAGAGGGCTGGGCAAGGGAGAAAGGAGCCACGGTGGGGATTGGTTTGCAGGACCGCGGAGCAGAGGCGCCCGGCGAGCCGGGCAAGAGGCGCGGGGATCCCACAAGTGGCAGCGTCAGCAGCAAGCTCCTGCCCACGTCTCCGGCCCACCTCTTGCCTTAAGCCACCGGGCGCCTCTGCTCCGCGGTCCCTCCCGTGCACGCCCACAAGGAGGAGAAGAAGAGAAAAGATGAGGAAGGTTAGAAACCGAGGGTCCTCTCCTCCTCCTCGTCCAGCATGCGCCCACCTGCTGGGAAGGCTGCGGCTGGCAGTGGTGGCCACAGCCTTCCCAACAGGAGACAGAGATGCAGGGTGGCAGCGGGGCTCTGGGGCTCCTTCGGCAGAATGGCAGGGATGCACCTGTGGCCATTTTTGAGCTCCCCCCCCAGCTCGGAACTTTCAGTACCCGGCGTATAAGATGACCCCCGACTTTTGAGATTTTCAAGGGGTAAAAATTCATCTTATACACCAGAACATACAGTAATATTGTAAATGCAAGCAGGAAGATAACATTATTTGTACAAATAATGAAATTATGTATTATAGTATTATTCTAATATCATCAACCTCCTCCCACTTAGGAAATCCCACTGGCTTTTATAATAGAGCAGATCAGAATTCTTTCTTTTAATCCAAGGATTAGTTCTAAAACTTAATGATATCATTTCAATTGGAAAGATCATTTTCTAGAAAGTTGAAATTAGTTTTCTTTATCTTTATGAGATATGTGTGTACATGTAGGGAGGTACAATTAAACTGTGGTCAATGTTGTTCATTATAGTCTTCCCCAGTGAGGGATGGGGGTGCTATAATTTAAAATATATACAACAATAGCATAAAACAGCATGGATTAGAGGCAGCATAAATTAATTAATAAATACAAATTTATGGGCAGATCACAATCCAATGAGAATTAGCTGGAAAGAAAAGAGCAAAAGAAAAGTACAAGATGAACTCTGAACTGATAGATATTAAATGATATAGAATTTAGACAGACATTGGAAAAACAAATGGGATTTTTCTTTAAAGAAAATAGGAAAGAAGATACGTCATTACAAAACCTATGGGACACAGCAAAAGCATATATGAGAGGAGTGGCTACAACATATATAGCGAAGAAAAATAAAATGAAGAAGCAACAACAAAGAACTCTAGAAGGGAAGGGGGAGTGGCCAATGTTGCAGGAATATGGGCGTCTCCCGCACTCTGCGGGGAACTCCGAACCCCAGCTGTTCAGAGACCTGGAACCCAACCGGAACCAGGTCAGATCGGCCCTAGAGGGGCAGTGGAGAAGAGAGGCACCAGTCGGGGGTCTGGGGCGGGGCTTGCAAACCCCCCAGAGAGCTAGCACCAGCCTCTCAGCCAACAGCTGATGGAACGACTCTGTCATCATAGCTGGGATGGCCACGATCGGATTGATTGAATGGAGAGGTAGTGGATTGCCTGGGTGACAAGATCTAAGCGCTTGTGCTGGAGAGAGGTGAAGAAGAACTGAGCTGGGTGAGTGTTTGTCTGATTTAACAATAAAGAAGAAAACTTAAAAGGAATTAAAAGAGGCTTCAAAATGGTGAGTGGCTATCTAGCAATTGGAAACACCATAGAGAGATTTAAAGGAACAAGTTCAAAAGCCCAAATTTGAGGATACTTTTATAATTGGATTTGGTGGGAGTTAAAGAGACTGAAAAAGAATAAGAATAAGAATTTTAAGAAAATATTTTATAAGTTCCAAGTGGATTTAAAATACGGAGTTTCTTATTTAAAAAGAAGAAGAGCTGTTCTGGGAAGAGACAACGCCATCTGCTGGTTAAAAGAAAATATGTGGAAAGTTTTGAATTTGCTGACAGCTGGAGACTGACCTTGCCTGTGAGATTAGAAGCTTGAAAGAAATTTAAAGCAGTGTGTGTCTTGTTATTTTGCTTGATGGAGTACTGTTTTGGTAAAAGAAGATAAGAGAATTTTGAATTGGATTGGACGGAAATACAAAGGGACTATCTGGACTTAAGCTTACTTTGTGAATTGTGAACTTGACAACATGGAGGCATGTATCTATGAAGAATTGATTGAGATGTTAAAACACTTTAATGAAGATATTTAAAAACTGTCTTTTAGAAACAAGAGGTGAAAAGGAAGTAGAAATGAAGTTGGACTATAAAGAATATTTAGTATATACAATGATGGGAAATGAAAATGAAGAAAATGAAAACCAAGGAGAATCTACAGATGAAAAGAGAACAGAAAAGACAAAACAGATTGATGACTACATTGGGATTTATAGTGATAAGAAAAATGAAAAGAAAATCAAAAATAATAAACAGATTGATGATTTCACTGGGATTTACAGTGTCATGAAAAGAGTCACAAATGACCTTTTTCGCTGCCATCCATAGCTCTAGTTCATCAGTTTTGTGGACAAAAGATCTAGCATTGGTTAGAAAAATACTTGGTGATGCTGGTCTGTGAGGCTGCTTCTGTAACTGAGCTAGCAAACCAGCTTCTGCTTCCTTTCTCTTTGCTGCCTCCTAGGCCCAACAACAATCCATGGAGAGCCTGACAGTCTTACTATGTCTCTCGGTATATTATGAGACTGCTGGAAGTCACTGGTAATATCTAGTCGACTAGAAGATCCAATCTTTAGTAACTCCCCGTGGAGTTAAAAACAACTTGCTTTAGAAATTCTTTCATAGGAGAAAATAATCTCAGAGAAATTTTTAAATATGGTGTTTCCTTATTCAATGATGAGATTATTGAGGGAAATCAATAAAACTTCTTCCATTCATGATACAATAATTTCTCAATTAATACTATACTTGCTGAGATCAATAACAGATAAATTAGATCACAAAAATAATCTTCAAGAATAAATTTCTTCTGTATGTCTTTATTTCTCTTTCCTGTGGAGAAATTTATCTTTCCCATCCAATTGATCTGCCTACACATTTTGTGAGGAACTTTAATGTGACATTTATGCTTATCTTCTAATATGTCCAATCTGGTAAAAAAAAATCAGCTATGGTTTTTCCTCTTCAATCTAATGTCCAGAGAGGTTCAAGTAATGATTCTTGAGTGATCCAATTCACCATATCTATACTTTCCAATAAATATAACTAAATCCATTATTGTATGTTCCGGCATATAAGACGACTGGGTGTATAAGACGACCCCCAACTTTTCTAGTTAAAATATAGAGTTTGGGATATACTCGCCGTATAAGACTACCCCTCCTACCATCTTTCTTTTTCTTTCTGTCTTTCTTCCTTCCTAACATCTTTCTTTCTCTCTCTCTCTCTCTTTCTTCCTTCCTTCCTAACTTCCTTCCTTTCTTCTTTCTTTCTTTCTTTCTTTCTTTCTTTCTTTCTTTCTTTCTTTCTTTCTTTCTTTCTTTCTTTCTTTCTTTCTTTCTTTCTTTCTTTTTTTCTTCCTTCCTTCCTTCCTTCCTTCCTTCCTTCCTACCTTCCTTTCTTCCTTCCTTCCTTCCTTCCATCCTTCCTTCCTAACTTCCATCTTCTTTCTTTCTTTCTTTCTTTCTTTCTTTCTTTCTTTCTTTCTTTCTTTCTTTCTTTCTTTCTTTCTTTCTTTCTTTCTTTCTGCTGCTCACTTCATCCTGCTTGTGTGTGTGTATGTGGGGGACTATGGTGCTCAGGTTGGGCCCCCCCAATGCTCTGCAGCCCTCTGGTCTGGCAGGAAAAGGAGGTACTCTCAACCCTCCCCAAGAAGAGACCCATTGATGCAGGCTGGGGGATGACAACGACAGGACCCTCAGTTTCTAATCTTCCTCATCTTTTCTCTTGTTCTCCTCCTTGTGGGCGTGCGCGGGAGGAACTGTGGAGCAGAGGCACCCGGCGGCTTAAGGCAAGAGGCGGATGGGAGACACTTGTGGCATTCCCATGCCTCTCGCCCCGCTCGCTGGGCGCCTCTGCTCCGCGGTCCCTCCCGCGCGCGCCCACCTACCTCGCTTGGTGCGATTCCCCACACTTGCCGTCTTGCAAGAGGGCTGGGCAAGGGAGAAAGGAGCCACGGTGGGGATTGGTTTGCAGGACCGCGGAGCAGAGGCGCCCGGCGAGCCGGGCAAGAGGCGCGGGGATCCCACAAGTGGCAGCGTCAGCAGCAAGCTCCTGCCCACGTCTCCGGCCCACCTCTTGCCTTAAGCCACCGGGCGCCTCTGCTCCGCGGTCCCTCCCATGCACGCCCACAAGGAGGAGAAGAAGAGAAAAGATGAGGAAGGTTAGAAACCGAGGGTCCTCTCCTCCTCCTCGTCCAGCATGCGCCCACCTGCTGGGAAGGCTGCGGCTGGCAGTGGCGGCCACAGCCTTCCCAACAGGAGACAGAGATGCAGGGTGGCAGCGGGGCTCTGGGGCTCCTTCGGCAGAACGGCAGGGATGCGCCTGCGGCCATTTTTGAGCTCCCCCCCAGCTCGGAACTTTCAGTACCCGGCGTATAAGATGACCCCCGACTTTTGAGATTTTCAAGGGGTAAAAATTCATCTTATACACCAGAACATACAGTAATATTGTAAATGCAAGCAGGAAGATAACATTATTTGTACAAATAATGAAATTATGTATTATAGTATTATTCTAATATCATCAACCTCCTCCCACTTAGGAAATCCCACTGGCTTTTATAATAGAGCAGATCAGAATTCTTTCTTTTAATCCAAGGATTAGTTCTAAAACTTAATGATATCATTTCAATTGGAAAGATCATTTTCTAGAAAGTTGAAATTAGTTTTCTTTATCTTTATGAGATATGTGTGTACATGTAGGGAGGTACAATTAAACTGTGGTCAATGTTGTTCATTATAGTCTTCCCCAGTGAGGGATGGGGGTGCTATAATTTAAAATATATACAACAATAGCATAAAACAGCATGGATTAGAGGCAGCATAAATTAATTAATAAATACAAATTTATGGGCAGATCACAATCCAATGAGAATTAGCTGGAAAGAAAAGAGCAAAAGAAAAGTACAAGATGAACTCTGAACTGATAGATATTAAATGATATAGAATTTAGACAGACATTGGAAAAACAAATGGGATTTTTCTTTAAAGAAAATAGGAAAGAAGATACGTCATTACAAAACCTATGGGACACAGCAAAAGCATATATGAGAGGAGTGGCTACAACATATATAGCGAAGAAAAATAAAATGAAGAAGCAACAACAAAGAACTCTAGAAGGGAAGGGGGAGTGGCCAATGTTGCAGGAATATGGGCGTCTCCCGCACTCTGCGGGGAACTCCGAACCCCAGCTGTTCAGAGACCTGGAACCCAACCGGAACCAGGTCAGATCGGCCCTAGAGGGGCAGTGGAGAAGAGAGGCACCAGTCGGGGGTCTGGGGCGGGGCTTGCAAACCCCCCAGAGAGCTAGCACCAGCCTCTCAGCCAACAGCTGATGGAACGACTCTGTCATCATAGCTGGGATGGCCACGATCGGATTGATTGAATGGAGAGGTAGTGGATTGCCTGGGTGACAAGATCTAAGCGCTTGTGCTGGAGAGAGGTGAAGAAGAACTGAGCTGGGTGAGTGTTTGTCTGATTTAACAATAAAGAAGAAAACTTAAAAGGAATTAAAAGAGGCTTCAAAATGGTGAGTGGCTATCTAGCAATTGGAAACACCATAGAGAGATTTAAAGGAACAAGTTCAAAAGCCCAAATTTGAGGATACTTTTATAATTGGATTTGGTGGGAGTTAAAGAGACTGAAAAAGAATAAGAATAAGAATTTTAAGAAAATAGTTTATAAGTTCCAAGTGGATTTAAAATACGGAGTTTCTTATTTAAAAAGAAGAAGAGCTGTTCTGGGAAGAGACAACGCCATCTGCTGGTTAAAAGAAAATATGTGGAAAGTTTTGAATTTGCTGACAGCTGGAGACTGACCTTGCCTGTGAGATTAGAAGCTTGAAAGAAATTTAAAGCAGTGTGTGTCTTGTTATTTTGCTTGATGGAGTACTGTTTTGGTAAAAGAAAATAAGAGAATTTTGAATTGGATTGGACGGAAATACAAAGGGACTATCTGGACTTAAGCTTACTTTGTGAATTGTGAACTTGACAACATGGAGGCATGTATCTATGAAGAATTGATTGAGATGTTAAAACACTTTAATGAAGATATTTAAAAACTGTCTTTTAGAAACAAGAGGTGAAAAGGAAGTAGAAATGAAGTTGGACTATAAAGAATATTTAGTATATACAATGATGGGAAATGAAAATGAAGAAAATGAAAACCAAGGAGAATCTACAGATGAAAAGAGAACAGAAAAGACAAAACAGATTGATGACTACATTGGGATTTATAGTGATAAGAAAAATGAAAAGAAAATCAAAAATAATAAACAGATTGATGATTTCACTGGGATTTACAGTGTCATGAAAAGAGTCACAAATGACCTTTTTCGCTGCCATCCATAGCTCTAGTTCATCAGTTTTGTGGACAAAAGATCTAGCATTGGTTAGAAAAATACTTGGTGATGCTGGTCTGTGAGGCTGCTTCTGTAACTGAGCTAGCAAACCAGCTTCTGCTTCCTTTCTCTTTGCTGCCTCCTAGGCCCAACAACAATCCATGGAGAGCCTGACAGTCTTACTATGTCTCTCGGTATATTATGAGACTGCTGGAAGTCACTGGTAATATCTAGTCGACTAGAAGATCCAATCTTTAGTAACTCCCCGTGGAGTTAAAAACAACTTGCTTTAGAAATTCTTTCATAGGAGAAAATAATCTCAGAGAAATTTTTAAATATGGTGTTTCCTTATTCAATGATGAGATTATTGAGGGAAATCAATAAAACTTCTTCCATTCATGATACAATAATTTCTCAATTAATACTATACTTGCTGAGATCAATAACAGATAAATTAGATCACAAAAATAATCTTCAAGAATAAATTTCTTCTGTATGTCTTTATTTCTCTTTCCTGTGGAGAAATTTATCTTTCCCATCCAATTGATCTGCCTACACATTTTGTGAGGAACTTTAATGTGACATTTATGCTTATCTTCTAATATGTCCAATCTGGTAAAAAAAAAATCAGCTATGGTTTTTCCTCTTCAATCTAATGTCCAGAGAGGTTCAAGTAATGATTCTTGAGTGATCCAATTCACCATATCTATACTTTCCAATAAATATAACTAAATCCATTATTGTATGTTCCGGCATATAAGACGACTGGGTGTATAAGACGACCCCCAACTTTTCTAGTTAAAATATAGAGTTTGGGATATACTCGCCGTATAAGACTACCCCTCCTACCATCTTTCTTTTTCTTTCTGTCTTTCTTCCTTCCTAACATCTTTCTTTCTCTCTCTCTCTCTCTTTCTTCCTTCCTTCCTAACTTCCTTCCTTTCTTCTTTCTTTCTTCTTTCTTTCTTTCTTTCTTTCTTTCTTTCTTTCTTTCTTTCTTTCTTCTTTCTTTCTTTCTTTCTTTCTTCCTTCCTTCCTTCCTTTCTTCCTTCCTTCCTTCCTTCCATCCTTCCTTCCTAACTTCCATCTTCTTTCTTTCTTTCTTTCTTTCTTTCTTTCTTTCTTTCTTTCTTTCTTTCTTTCTTTCTTCCTTCCTTCCTTCCTTCCTTCCTTCCTTCCTTCCTTCCTTCCTTCCTTTCTTTCTTCCTTCCTTCCATCCTTCCTTCCTAACTTCCATCTTCTTTCTTTCTTTCTTTCTTTCTTTCTTCTTTCTTTCTTTCTTTCTTTCTTTCTTTCTTTCTTTCTTTCTTTCTTTCTTTCTTTCTTCCTTCCTTCCTTCCTCCCTTCCTTCCTTCCTTCCTTCCTAACTTCCATCTTCTTTCTTTCTTTCTTTCTTCCTTCCTTCCTTCCTTCCTTCCTTCCTTCCTTCCTTCCTTCCTTCCTTCCTTCCTTCCTTCTCTTTCTTTCTTTCTTTCTTTCTTTCTTTCTGCTGCTCACTTCATCCTGCTTGTGTGTGTGTATGTGGGGGACTATGGTGCTCAGGTTGGGCCCCCCCAATGCTCTGCAGCCCTCTGGTCTGGCAGGAAAAGGAGGTACTCTCAACCCTCCCCAAGAAGAGACCCATTGATGCAGGCTGGGGGATGACAACGACAGGACCCTCAGTTTCTAATCTTCCTCATCTTTTCTCTTGTTCTCCTCCTTGTGGGCGTGCGCGGGAGGAACTGTGGAGCAGAGGCACCCGGCGGCTTAAGGCAAGAGGTGGATGGGAGACACTTGTGGCATTCCCACGCCTCTCGCCCCGCTCGCCGGGCGCCTCTGCTCCGCGGTCCCTCCCGCGCGCGCCCACCTACCTCGCTTGGTGCGATTCCCCACACTTGCCGTCTTGCAAGAGGGCTGGGCAAGGGAGAAAGGAGCCACGGTGGGGATTGGTTTGCAGGACCGCGGAGCAGAGGTGCCCGGCGAGCCGGGCAAGAGGCGCGGGGATCCCACAAGTGGCAGCGTCAGCGGCAAGCTCCTGCCCACGTCTCCGGCCCACCTCTTGCCTTAAGCCACCGGGCGCCTCTGCTCCGCGGTCCCTCCCGTGCACGCCCACAAGGAGGAGAAGAAGAGAAAAGATGAGGAAGGTTAGAAACCGAGGGTCCTCTCCTCCTCCTCGTCCAGCATGCGCCCACCTGCTGGGAAGGCTGCGGCTGGCAGTGGCGGCCACAGCCTTCCCAACAGGAGACAGAGATGCAGGGTGGCAGCGGGGCTCTGGGGCTCCTTCGGCAGAACGGCAGGGATGCGCCTGCGGCCATTTTTGAGCTCCCCCCCAGCTCGGAACTTTCAGTACCCGGCGTATAAGATGACCCCCGACTTTTGAGATTTTCAAGGGGTAAAAATTCATCTTATACACCAGAACATACAGTAATATTGTAAATGCAAGCAGGAAGATAACATTATTTGTACAAATAATGAAATTATGTATTATAGTATTATTCTAATATCATCAACCTCCTCCCACTTAGGAAATCCCACTGGCTTTTATAATAGAGCAGATCAGAATTCTTTCTTTTAATCCAAGGATTAGTTCTAAAACTTAATGATATCATTTCAATTGGAAAGATCATTTTCTAGAAAGTTGAAATTAGTTTTCTTTATCTTTATGAGATATGTGTGTACATGTAGGGAGGTACAATTAAACTGTGGTCAATGTTGTTCATTATAGTCTTCCCCAGTGAGGGATGGGGGTGCTATAATTTAAAATATATACAACAATAGCATAAAACAGCATGGATTAGAGGCAGCATAAATTAATTAATAAATACAAATTTATGGGCAGATCACAATCCAATGAGAATTAGCTGGAAAGAAAAGAGCAAAAGAAAAGTACAAGATGAACTCTGAACTGATAGATATTAAATGATATAGAATTTAGACAGACATTGGAAAAACAAATGGGATTTTTCTTTAAAGAAAATAGGAAAGAAGATACGTCATTACAAAACCTATGGGACACAGCAAAAGCATATATGAGAGGAGTGGCTATAACATATATAGCGAAGAAAAATAAAATGAAGAAGCAACAACAAAGAACTCTAGAAGGGAAGGGGGAGTGGCCAATGTTGCAGGAATATGGGCGTCTCCCGCACTCTGCGGGGAACTCCGAACCCCAGCTGTTCAGAGACCTGGAACCCAACCGGAACCAGGTCAGATCGGCCCTAGAGGGGCAGTGGAGAAGAGAGGCACCAGTCGGGGGTCTGGGGCGGGGCTTGCAAACCCCCCAGAGAGCTAGCACCAGCCTCTCAGCCAACAGCTGATGGAACGACTCTGTCATCATAGCTGGGATGGCCACGATCGGATTGATTGAATGGAGAGGTAGTGGATTGCCTGGGTGACAAGATCTAAGCGCTTGTGCTGGAGAGAGGTGAAGAAGAACTGAGCTGGGTGAGTGTTTGTCTGATTTAACAATAAAGAAGAAAACTTAAAAGGAATTAAAAGAGGCTTCAAAATGGTGAGTGGCTATCTAGCAATTGGAAACACCATAGAGAGATTTAAAGGAACAAGTTCAAAAGCCCAAATTTGAGGATACTTTTATAATTGGATTTGGTGGGAGTTAAAGAGACTGAAAAAGAATAAGAATAAGAATTTTAAGAAAATATTTTATAAGTTCCAAGTGGATTTAAAATACGGAGTTTCTTATTTAAAAAGAAGAAGAGCTGTTCTGGGAAGAGACAACGCCATCTGCTGGTTAAAAGAAAATATGTGGAAAGTTTTGAATTTGCTGACAGCTGGAGACTGACCTTGCCTGTGAGATTAGAAGCTTGAAAGAAATTTAAAGCAGTGTGTGTCTTGTTATTTTGCTTGATGGAGTACTGTTTTGGTAAAAGAAGATAAGAGAATTTTGAATTGGATTGGACGGAAATACAAAGGGACTATCTGGACTTAAGCTTACTTTGTGAATTGTGAACTTGACAACATGGAGGCATGTATCTATGAAGAATTGATTGAGATGTTAAAACACTTTAATGAAGATATTTAAAAACTGTCTTTTAGAAACAAGAGGTGAAAAGGAAGTAGAAATGAAGTTGGACTATAAAGAATATTTAGTATATACAATGATGGGAAATGAAAATGAAGAAAATGAAAACCAAGGAGAATCTACAGATGAAAAGAGAACAGAAAAGACAAAACAGATTGATGACTACATTGGGATTTATAGTGATAAGAAAAATGAAAAGAAAATCAAAAATAATAAACAGATTGATGATTTCACTGGGATTTACAGTGTCATGAAAAGAGTCACAAATGACCTTTTTCGCTGCCATCCATAGCTCTAGTTCATCAGTTTTGTGGACAAAAGATCTAGCATTGGTTAGAAAAATACTTGGTGATGCTGGTCTGTGAGGCTGCTTCTGTAACTGAGCTAGCAAACCAGCTTCTGCTTCCTTTCTCTTTGCTGCCTCCTAGGCCCAACAACAATCCATTGGGAGCCTGACAGTCTTATTATGTCTCTCGGTATATTATGAGACTGCTGGAAGTCACTGGTAATATCTAGTCGACTAGAAGATCCAATCTTTAGTAACTCCCCGTGGAGTTAAAAACAACTTGCTTTAGAAATTCTTTCATAGGAGAAAATAATCTCAGAGAAATTTTTAAATATGGTGTTTCCTTATTCAATGATGAGATTATTGAGGGAAATCAATAAAACTTCTTCCATTCATGATACAATAATTTCTCAATTAATACTATACTTGCTGAGATCAATAACAGATAAATTAGATCACAAAAATAATCTTCAAGAATAAATTTCTTCTGTATGTCTTTATTTCTCTTTCCTGTGGAGAAATTTATCTTTCCCATCCAATTGATCTGCCTACACATTTTGTGAGGAACTTTAATGTGACATTTATGCTTATCTTCTAATATGTCCAATCTGGTAAAAAAAAAATCAGCTATGGTTTTTCCTCTTCAATCTAATGTCCAGAGAGGTTCAAGTAATGATTCTTGAGTGATCCAATTCACCATATCTATACTTTCCAATAAATATAACTAAATCCATTATTGTATGTTCCGGCATATAAGACGACTGGGTGTATAAGACGACCCCCAACTTTTCTAGTTAAAATATAGAGTTTGGGATATACTCGCCGTATAAGACTACCCCTCCTACCATCTTTCTTTTTCTTTCTGTCTTTCTTCCTTCCTAACATCTTTCTTTCTCTCTCTCTCTTTCTTCCTTCCTTCCTAACTTCCTTCCTTTCTTTCTTTCTTTCTTTCTTTCTTTCTTTCTTTCTTTCTTTCTTTCTTTCTTTCTTTCTTTCTTTCTTTCTTTCTTTCTTTCTTTCTTCCTTCCTTCCTTCTTCTTCTTCCTTCCTTCCTTCCTTCCTTCCATCCTTCCTTCCTAACTTCCATCTTCTTTCTTTCTTTCTTTCTTTCTTTCTTTCTTTCTTTCTTTCTTTCTTTCTTTCTTTCTTTCTTCCTTCCTTCCTTCCTTCCTTCCTTTCTTTCTTCCTTCCTTCCATCCTTCCTTCCTAACTTCCATCTTCTTTCTTTCTTTCTTTCTTTCTTTCTTTCTTTCTTTCTTTCTTTCTTTCTTTCTTTCTTTCTTTCTTTCTTTCTTTCTTTCTTCCTTCCTTCCTCCCTCCCTTCCTTCCTTCCTAACTTCCATCTTCTTTCTTTCTTTCTTTCTTTCTTTCTTTCTTTCTTTCTTTCTTTCTTTCTTTCTTCCTTCCTTCCTTCCTTCCTTTCTTTCTT